>JAADWX010000137.1:0-40256 GCA_023336405.1 Globisporangium echinulatum | reverse complement strand
TGCTGCGATTCCGTGGAAAGCAAGTGTGACGACAACGAGTGCGATGTGGTCGGACGCCACGAGCTTTTACTTGCAGGACCACCTCGCCGTGTACTTGGACGACGAGCTGTTGTTTGACAAGTCGTGGACAAAGGAGATCGCGCCAAAGATGCAATGATGCGCTGATCTTGCAAGCCGAGTGGCCCGTGACACTTAAAGACCTCCCCGATCCAATCAAGGACGTGCACCTGCTCTGTCAACCAATTTGGCTTCCTGCATCACCGCTACTGGAGGTGGCGACAACTTCGAATAGACGACATCGAGGGCTCGGTCAAGTATACGGCGCGCAACGCTCATATCGCGAGACGCTGGCAACTCGCCATGGTATCCGTAGATTGCTTGACTTCTTTGACGGGGCAGATGAGCTTCCAAGCCGTCGTGAATTTGTGAGCCGGTTTCTCGAGCCAGACGGTGTAACAGCGCAAATACATTGGCAGCGCCGTTGGCTGCGCCAATTACACGACGCAGCTAGTCGACAGGATTGCGGCGCCGGCGGTCGCCCTCCCTGCTGCACGCAGAATGTTCCGACGCCTCGCTCTCTCAGCGGTCGGCGTCACATGTGGAGGTCGAACGCACATGTTCCCCCGTCTGCCGAGCTCAGCACTACGGTCAGTGATAAAGGTAGCGAAAGTCCCGTGTCGACGCAACCATCCAATCGATGACCTTCTCGACTCAACGGCGATGAGCGTTGCGCAGCAATGGCTGGACTTCGACAAGGACAACCGCTGCTTCCTCACGCCATACACGACCTACAGTTCCGACTCGCCTTTCGAATACTGCCTGTCGGGAGCAGGTTCTCGTTCCTCCAGGCCCAGCGACCAGACGTGGCCATTTGCCCGTTCGATGGTTGTCGGGCGGCTGAGACGGAGAAGCATATCCTTTTTGAGTGCGATAGTGCGTCAAGGGTCTGGACCATGGTGAGCAGAGATTGGAGGGCTTTACTCGGTCGTGGCTTGACATGGAACCACATCGTTCACCCGGCGTCGGTCACTATCTGTGAGCTTTGCGATATTGATCCTGATACTGTACGTAGCGTTTGGTACACGTTCCGCGCTATCGTGCTCCACCAGCTATGGGCGCAGCGCAATGACCTTGTCTTTAATGATCGGCAACCGAGACCGCTCGCGCACCACCTGTTCACACTGTATTCCACCTTCGCCGCCCACCTCCGCCACGCTCGACAGCTCAAGACTCTCGATGCCGTAGCTCTGGACCACATCATTAACACCTTTCGAACAAGCGCAAGTGGTGGGGTCGTCTTCGAGCGATTTCCTCGTCTCCTCGCGACTCGTGACGTGACCCGTCTTGTGCCACTTGAGACCATTCGTAGCATCTTCGGTCAATGTAGAACTTAGGTTATGGCAGACCCTGTACATTGTAACAACGTAGAGTAGACTAGCAGTTGAGAACTTAGGCTAACCCGTCAATCGAGCCGCTCCAAAACAGATCTTGCAAGCCGAACGGAGGTGAAGCAGTGAGGGGTCAATGGCGACAGCAGATGACGTTTGTCGTACACTTACACTAGGAAGCGGAGGATCGCAGCAAAGGTAGACGGCATAGCGATGTCTGCAGTCATTTGTTCCCCCAAGTCCTAACGAGTCTGCTGCTGTCCACCATCACGTTCGCATTGCAACCAATCGCTAGTAGAACGTCGTCGTAATGAGCGGCTTGCTCGCGTCGCGCACGGGACTGAGCTTCGCGAGCACTTTCTGCGACACGTCGGGCTGTTCGAGCTTCTGGAGCAGCTTCGCGTTGATCCGCCGCTCACGGCTGTTCATCGGCTGGCGTGGGAGGTGCAATGGCGACATGGGCTGCCCGCGCCGCTGCTCGGCCATCTGCTCAACCACGTGCTCCTGGAACGCGCGGTTCTGCGCACGCACGCGCTGGAGCTGCTGCTTTTGCGCCGCGAGCGCCGCGCGGCCTTCGCTGTGGTACTTCTCGGCAAACGTGAGGTCGTCGACGACTTCTTGGCGTTCGCGCTGCTGCTTTTGCGCGCGCTGCACGTCGAGGAACTGCTGCCGCTCGAGCGCTTCGCGCTTGCGCTTCTCCTGCGCCTCCTGTCGCGACCAGCACATACATACATAAACGTCAGTACAGCGCGTGCAGTCTAGTCTAGTCCAGTCTAACTCTGCTACAGCAGCAACCACAGCGACGTACGCGTTCTTGCATAATCGCTGCGTCGTCCTTGCTGCGCTGGTACGCTTCGGCACGGCGCTCGTCGTCGAGCGTCTTTTGGCGCATCTGCGTCTGAATCGACTCGACAAGCGTGTGTTGCGTCTCATCGCGCTGTCGTAGCTTGCTCTGGAGCGCGTGCATGCGGTCGTGGTCTTCCTTTGCGAGCCGACGCGCGTATGCAGCCATGAGCTGCACGTCGTCGTCTTGCTCTTGCGCTTTGATGCTGCTTTTGAGCTGCTGCACGGCCGCGTTCTCATGCTGAAGTGCTCGCATGCGCTCGTGCTGGAGCGCACGACGGCGCTGCGCTTCTGCATCTTGGCGCTGCAGTTCGGTGCGCACGCGCTCGACGTCAGCTGCTTCGTCTTGCTTGCGCCGCTGCTCGGTCTGTTCGAGCTTGAGCTTTTGCTGCCGGAGCTGCTCGTCGCGCTCGCGGCGCACTTGGAGCACTTGCTCGCGCTGCCGCTGCTTCTTGATGCTCTCGGCCTCGTGCCAGTTCGAGATGTCCTGCTGCTGGTGCTCGTACTGCGCACGGCCGTCGCGCTGCTCGTTGTCGCGCCGCGCTGCTTTCTCAGCTTGCTGCGCGTCGAGCCACGCGCGCTGAAGACGGCGCTTCTCGAGCATCGCACTCGTCTCGCGCGCTTTCTCGCTCTCGACCTCGACGAGCGTGAGTGCATTGAGCAGCACCCACTCGTCCTGCTTCTTGAGTTCGTTCGCGATGTCCTGATGGCTGCTGCGTAGATCACCACCGTTGCTACTGCCACTTTCACCGCTGCTGCTTGGATGGTCTGGGCGACCACTGCTGCCGGTTGCATGCGGTGCTGATCGCGTACCCCCGTTGTTCGCGTCAATGCGCACGCGCTGATTCTGGCGCTCGAGACTCATCTTCTTTATAACAGCTTCGAGTGTCACGATGTCCGACTCGACGATGCGCTGGCGCGAGTGCAGCAGCAATCGGTTCGTCATCGACACGATCGACTCGGCGAACTGCGGGTCGTGCTTGGCGTACTTGGCCGTAAGTTTGGCAGCGAGTGCATCGGCAACAGCATGGCGCTTGTCGCTCTTCTTCTCCTCCTGCAGGTCACAAGCATACGAACGACATGGACGTGATGACATTAGCGACGCAATCGACACCTACTCTCTCTCTCTCTCACACACACATAGAAACTTGAGATACAAAGGGAACGATACGCACGCGTATGAGGATCGACGCCGCCTTGGCGCGTCCGCTGGACGAGTGCGACTTTCGTGTCGGCGCCATTACACAGCGGCTATGGTGTATCGCGTCTGCTGCGCTCGATGAGGATGGTCTGTGCGAAGTCTTCTTGACTGACGACGTTGGCACTGAGAAACAAGCAGCACATAGCGAAGGTGAAGAGCTTTCTAAGGTTAGCCTTGTCGTAATCCGATCCAAAAATATACCTTTCGAATTGAAAATCGAGTGACTTGATCATTAACTCCTCTGGCCGATCTGTATCGTAGATAAACTACAACTATCATAACATGCATGCTACGAATTACATAGATATTACATATTTTCAAGGCTACGTGTAAGTCATCTAGCCAATCGGTATCAAAAAGATATTAAATATTGTATCCGTATCTCGTGTATGTTTTCAAGCCCATCGGTATCCTACAGGATAATAAATATTGTAACCGATATACTTCACGGTTAGTTTGTAAGGTAATTGCTGCTGGGAACACCCACAAGCCCACATCACCCAGCGAGAAGGACCACGACGACCACAACAACCTACACGCCCACAACAACACCTTGAACTTTAATGACGCTTACAAAAACGCCAAGAACGACGCCCAGGCCTAATCATATCAATCGCTCACACCGCGATCAGCTCGAATACTCACCCACGCCACGCGCGCCGATACGGCAGAGCCCAGCACTGATGCTCGCTCATACGACAGCGGTGCTGACACCGTATAGCACATCATCACCAGCACAGACTCCTTCGTTTGCGTCAGCCATCACTGTGCGAGCTGCTGAGGCGAGCGAAATCTTTGTCAGTGACGAAACGATGCTGTCTGGTGATGATGAGGACGGGTTCAATCTCGACGAAACGTTGTTAGCGAGATTATGAGCGCCTCTGAGTATTGAGATGTCGCACGATCGAGCAGCGCCGACACTAGTGGATGTAGCAATCGGACTAAACAAAGAGAAGCTCTGCGTCATGTTGTTGCTAAAAAAAGATGGGGATTGCGAACACATCTGCCAGTGCCAACAACACGACGCGCGACGTCTGAGGGACTATCAGCATCACATGAAACAACCAGCTCAGCGCATGAAGGAGTCGCAGAGCGCGAAGCCAATCTAGCCTCACGAGCTCGTGCACTTTATCCATCTTTTCATCGAGCTTACGCTCTACTTCCAGACTGCGCGGCAATAACGAACTGGGCCACCGATGATCAATTGGTTGCTTCTCACTATACCTTTGGAAGCTCATGCCTTGCCGTCGCTATGTTTCGTTTCCTCAGCAACAATGCTGGCACAAAGTGAAGACGATCAAATCTGTCGCTGACACATTCAACATCACTTTTATGAAATTCGTGAGCCCATGCTATTAAAGTTCAATCTGATGCGACAATACATTAAAGACAATCCACAATCAGCGATCGACTCAACTTCAACGAACGGCACAAAGCTGTACTGCTCAACATTTATTATATGCTTCATGGATCAACCTATCGGCTCATCATCACAGACCGCATCAACTCGAGCGTGTTGCTGTGCTCCGTTTTGTTGCATACCAGCTTGTACCACGTCGGCACAATCCGACTTGATCGGCTCGGCTACTCATATTCTTTTATTGCGAGTAAAGCGGCGGAATAGTGTGCGAAAACGTAGTTTAGTACAGGCCCCAAGACAATTTCATGCTTGACAGCACAAAATGGCTTGAAAACAGGTCAGATTGGTTGTACTCGGAGCGTTACATCACACAGTGTCCATGAAGTACCGAATTGAGCCTAAACCCTGAACCATACAAAATACAAATCACTTATTGGATCAATACATAGCCGCTTGGAAGATGTCTTTTTTATTGCTCCCTCCAAGTAGAACTCTAGATGTATTGTAATTTGCTATACCCATCTCTTACTGAAATTTATCATTTTTTTAGTTTTACAGGTTAGCCTTGCCATGATTTCTAGACTTGTCTTGTTGTTAAGCAATCCCAAATGTACACCATAACCCCGCCACTGTATATTATTACGTCCGGTGTTATGATTGTATACATTCTAATATGCACCACGATCACATATATTACGTTCGACACCCGAAACTAAATAACTACTACCCTACAGGTGTTACCTAACACCAAACACCAGCGACTGGTACAAACCTCGCAATGTCGAAAACACTGAAGGAAAAAAATGAACTACATGTTATATTTGTGTATGCATACACACGCAATTTCGAACACACTCAACAGGTACGACGGCATCTACGACTGTGCGTCAAATGTCTTGCACGCGTAAGTTGTGCACGTGACAACCAAAGGTATACATGTAATCACCGGAGCAAATGATCTAATTTAAATGGATGACTACATGAGTGTATGAGTACACATTAGGAAACATGAATGCGCCCAAGTCCTCGTGCATCTAAAAATCAGCAATAAGTACGTGCGAAAATGAATCCTACGCTCCTTTTACCACGTCATTAGTTGTAGTACGTTTGCTTTGTATTCCGTAGCTGATCATAGCGTCAATAAATCGACAGTCTTCCTCATGATGATGAGACCACCTCGGCGTCAATTGGCTGCAATCCCGGTAGGCGTCCATTCGATCCCTGCTCTTACATCCTTGTCATTCAGCCCGTCTAAATAGAACTGAACTGCACTCCACGTTTTTTATCCGTTGCATCTACGAAGCATCAAGGTCGGACAGCAGCTGACGATAATGAGCTGTAGTGCCGGCTGTGTTAGCCGTTATAGCGACCGTGAGTCGTTTTTTCCAGTTTGCGACAGGGGCGTACAGGGTGCTCGATTATCATCGTCGATGTAGGAGTAAACAATATGTAACCAGCCTCGCCGTTTTTGCGTTAAGAACGAAGGGTGAGATGCTGTGTTATATATCCACCATTGAGAAATGTTAGACGCTTTTAGTTGTTGCGAGTTTCATTATGGACGCAGAGTGCAATAACTTGGTCGCGGACAGATTCCGCTTTCACACGAATCAAATGCATGGTAATGTTGATACGTAACTTGGCACAATTGGCGATACACCGAAATATTGCGTGGACCAGTAAAACGAACATCTCGCACGCAAAGATAGCGTTTAAGCCATCAGATGAATGAAATGGACGATCGCAAAACTGATTCCGTAACTTCGAAACAATAAATGCGGTAAGTACGTACGGCAATCAAAAGTTGGCGCGCAACCACTCGACGAGCTAATCGAAATAAGCCAATTGCTGCGTGATCCTGGTACAGCAGTCGTTGCTGCACCAATTATATGGTATTATAAGGATTTGAGACTATTCCAAATTTGATGGCAATTAGACTGGTAAAACTGAGCATATCCGAGAACATATTCCTACATATTGCAATATATGACAGAAAATGCTACCAAACTATATCTATTTTGCTAAATTTTGTTACAAACCGAACAAATATATGACAATTGGAGAGTATATTACAATATGTTTGGTTTTCAATGTATGTATAGAGCAAAAGGGTATACTACTACATCAGTGTTTGTAATTCAGTAGACCCCGTTCATATATATTTCGGAGTGTTGATTTTGTTGGTGGAAGACTCGATTGCCGATTTTCACATCGAATTTGTGACAACTGACCATTTCGGGTCAGTATGAGCATCGCTACTTCGACAAAGCACGTTCATTAGACGCTGTGACTCGCTTCTCGACTGTGAGATGACCGAGTCGGTTGAGTGAGTGCGAAGCGATACGACAGACACCCACGGCTAGTATCAACCGCACCAACTCGAAGACGACAACTGCATCGGCACTCCGAAGCGCAAGACAGAGCGCAATAAGAGAAAAGCGCTTGACACAGCATACAACAAACAACACTAGCTCGACATCATTATACTACTTGAGACTCTTGGCCTTGCGGATGATCTCGTCGATCGAGACCCAGTTCGTTGTCTCCATCTTCGCGACGAGGTGGATGACCGACCGAAAGCGCGACTCGCCCTTCTTGAGCACCGTGCTCACGATGACCCACTCGCGCCGATTCTGCTCGCGGTACTCGGGAAAGTCCACGAGCAACTTCTCGTACGTCTCCCACTCGAGCACGTAGAGCAGCGAGACGCCAAGCGAGACGCACGACGCCGAGCGCGGGATGCCGTAGAGCAGCGAGAGCTCGCCAAAGAAGTCGCCGACGTCTTTCACGAGCTCAAAGCCCGTGCCTTGGACGAGGATCTTGCCGCGCGCAATGAAGTACATGCTCCGGTCGACGTCGCCCTTGCGCACAACGGCTTCGTTCGGCGAGCAGATGACGTGCTTGAGGCACGTGAGGAGCGACCGCAAAAAGCACTCGTCGCAGCTCTTGAGGATCGACACGCGCGCCGCCAAGTTCCGGAGCGTAAACTGCGCAATGTCTTCGACGAGCAGCGTCGAGAGGCCGTGGATGCCCTCAAAGTCCTCGTGGCCGTGGTACTTGAGCCACGTGTTCGTGTAGTAGAGCCGCAGGCGCTGGCGAATCGCGCGCGGCACGTCGTTCGTGTGGAGAAAGTGGTAGAGCTCGGTGAGGTGCTGCTCAAAGAGCATGCGGCGCCGATAGTGCGCTTGGATGCGCTCGCCGTGCGCGCCGACGAGCGTGCCGTAGATGAGGATGCTCGCGAGGATCACGGCGATCTCAACGACAGTCTCGAGCACGTTCAGCGACGCAATGTCGCCGTAGAACACAGTCGAGATCGAGCCGGCGGCAAAGTGGAGCGACCGCACGTACCGGCGCCACTGCGAGATCGCGTCGAGCGACACGAACGTGTCGACCGCGAGCATCTTGTCGGTCACGAGCCACGAGTAGTGCGACACGTGCAGCGCGTGGAGACTCGTGATGTACCAGACGCAGCCGATCCAATGACCGGCGAGCACGTAGCCGCAGATGGACCGGATGAACCGGAGCGAGCTGTCGTCGAGCGGCAAGTTGAGGTCCGTCGAGAGGAACTGCGCGAGGCGCTCGCTCGCGTCGACCGACTCGTAGATGCGCGAGATCTTGTTGAGCTGGAACACAGCCGTGTAGTACCATCGATGGCGCCGCAGCGGCGCAAGGGCCGGCAGAAACAGCACAAAGTCGAGCGGCAAGGCCGCAAAGACCTCGAGCGCAAAGCGCGGCGACAGCCACGTGCGACGTGTTCCAACCAAGTCTTCGCCGCCGGCAATGATCTCGAGCACGCCGTCGAACGTCGTGTGCTTGAGCACGAGGTCGACGACGCAGAACGTGTCGACCGCCGAGACGAACCCGAGCCAGTGGGACAGACGCGCGTTGTGTGGCGATGCGTTATCCTCCTCAGTCGTCTCGACGTCCGAGGCAAAGCAGAGGAGGAACGGGATCGAGAACGCGTAGTACATCGCGACGACGACGACGACGCACTCCCACAGGCGGTAGCACCGCGAGAGGAGCTTGAGAAAGTCCTCGGCTTTGTTCACGTGCGCTTGGTTGTCCGTCCCACTGGTAGCAGCTGCGATCGCAACCATGTCGCTGCGCGTCCGCCCTCGGCTGTCATGTAGACTAGTACGTCCACTCGCGTCAGTCGCACTCGCGAGCGCCGACACGTCGGGGCCAAAGCGCGCAGCTGCGGCGGCTACCTGGCGTTGCTCGTGATCGTTGTAATGCGCACCGACCTTTTGACGGCCGCTCCCCTTACTCTTGCTCTTGCTCTGGAGCGCGCGCTTCTTTGCGTGCCACGCGTCGTAGAGCTGGAAGAGGAACGTGAACTCGGGCTGGCGGCAGCGCTGCAGCAGCTCAAAGCCGAGGTCGAGCTTCGTGTCCTGGTCCTTCGAGTTCGACTCCTGGAGCTCGGCTTGGATCATGAACGTAAAGTGGCGATCAAAGATCGGGAGCGACTGACTCCGCTTCAACACGCGCTTGCGCCGCTTGCGCGCAATGTCGCTGATCAGGTGCTTCGAGCTGCTCGCGATCGAGACGCTGTTGCGGCCAAACGTCGTCGTGCCGCGATGGAGATTTGGAGCAGGCAGTGCGGCTCCAGGTCGCTTGCTGCTTAGTTCAGATAGGCTACTACGACCGGTCGGACGCGTCTCGTAGTTGGCGAGGAACCGCATGCCGTCGCTCGTGCTGACTGCGTTGTGGACTCCGCCGCCGTTGATGCGTGTGCTGTTGCCGTCACCAAAGAACGTCGCGCCGCACAGCGTCTTGCGCGCCGTGCGGAAGCTCGGACCTCGCTTGAGCGGCGCGTGACTCGTGCTATTGTCGTCGAGGCGACTCGAGCCAAGACTGTCGAACGTCGCCGTCTTCTTGGCACTACTATTGTTAGTACTGCTAGACGCTGCAGGTAGCCGATGGAGACTCGCTGACGACGTGAACGCGTCGTCTGCCATAAAGATCGAGACTTTGTAGCGGCGCCAGCACTCGTCCTCCATCTCTATGAGTTGGTCGTCGCGGTAGTACTCACGCATGCTCGCGCTCACAGGGTTGAGCTGCATCGCCGTGCCGTTCTTGCATGACGTCGACTTGAGAAACGGCAGCGACTGCGCCACGCGCGCGAGATACTCGGTGCCACCCGTGCGCCGGTCGTATGGACGTGAGCTCCGGCGCGGCTTGCGCTTGATGACGGTCCCGTCATGGCCGGTTGTTGTAAGGATGTCTGATACGGTCGGCGACGACGACGTTGCGACGACTTCGACTGAATCGCCTGGCGTCGTCGTCTCGATGTGCACGCGCCGCGTGTCGTGCCAGTAGCTCGTGTGGCGGTCGCGCAGTGTCTCGACAGCAGCTGCAACGCCGCTCGAGAGCGAGCGCCAGAGACCGGTATATGACGATGTTGTCGATGCTGAGTTCAGGTCGCGGTAGCTGGCCCCACGCTGGCCCTGTTTGAGAAGCTGCCGCACCTTCTTCTCATGGATCGTGTTCGCCGAATGGCGCTTGCCGCGACCAGGTGGGCTGGCATTCATTTCGCGCATCTCGTCGATCGTCAGTGGCGCGTTGCCGCCACACTTGATGTCCTTGACGATCTCAACGGTCATGATGTTGTAGCCCTTGAGGCACTCACGCACCCACTTGGCAAGCGCCGCTTCCGTTGCCTCAGCTTCGTCCGGTTGACTCGAATTCATGAGGTCATTCCAGGCCTTGCGGTCGAGCACGAGCAGTTCGCTGCACGCGGTCGCTTGCACCGATGCGATGCGGCGCTGGCCGCGCAAGAAGAACGCGACTTCGCCAAAGAGGCTCCCGGGGTTGAGCGTCGCGACGGCCGTGCCCGTGGCGCGCCACACGACCATGGCTGTGCCGTACTTGACAATGTACAGCTTCGTGCCCAAGTCACCTTCGATGATGATCGCGTCACCGGGGATGCAGAGCTCGGACTTGAGGCGCACCGCGAGGCCATTGATCTGCGACTGCGTCAGGAACGGCGCAATGCAGAGATTGTGGATCGTATCGCCGTGGAGGTCGAGCATGAGCTGCACGCGCAGGTTCGGCGGCAGATCCTCGAACGTCTCGTAGACGTCCTTGCCCTTGAGGTACGAGTGCTGGAACTTGAGGTAGTGCAGCACGCGCGCGCGGATCGATAGGAGCAACTCGTGGTCTTTGGCAAACTGCTCAAAGTTTGCTTCGCGCTCCTTGAGCTCTTTCTTGGCCTTGTCGAGCTCGAGCACGAGCTCCGAGAGCTCGTCGACAATGTGACCAAACACAAACGTACAGCAGAGGCACGTCGCGGTCGCCCAGAGCGTCCCGGGGATGCCGAGTGGCGTGATCTCGCGCGACCCGACGAGCGTGAGTGTCGTGAGCGCCCAGTAGAACGCGCGGAGGTACAGCACAGCAGTGCTCTCGTGCTCTTGATGCACGACGTGGTCGTGGTGGATCCACGTATTGGGGTTATGGTCGGTCTCCGAAATGAGGTAGAACCCACAGGCCGCAAAGTGCGCAGCAAACAATAAAATCAAAATTGGCTTGAGCGGGCTTAAGTACGCAGCAATGTTCCCCGACGCGAACCGCTGCTGGATGCGCACGATGAGCGAATCCATTGCACCAAGCACCTGCGTGCTGCGCACCAGCCGCGGCAAGCGACAGAGACTCATGACAAAGAAGTTGGCGCCGACGTAGTAGAGCGGCACGCTCGCTGCTACGTCACGTCGGAGTCGCATCTCGACGTACTGCTCGTCGCGCTCCGTGCGCGTCCGTAAGTTCGCAAACCCGGCCTCGCACTCGAAAAAGTAGAGCTGGAGGTAGATGTCGGCAGCGAGCACGGCATCGCCGACAAAGTCGAGCAACACGAGGATCGTGCGCGCGCGCGTGCTCGGCGCGTGGAGAAAGCCGATGCGGAACGTGATCTGGAACGCGTTGTAGACGTTCAGAGCGAACACGAGGAGGTCCCAATAGAATCGCAAGTGCATCTTCTTCGTGTAGTGCGCCCAGTCATCCTTCTCGGCAAACATGCTCGTGCAGTCCTCGGTGTACTTGGCGAGCGTCGGCCGCGTCTTGACGTTCTCGACGATCGCGTCGAGCCGGAGACCGTCCAGCACGTGGTCCTGCAAAGCGCGCATGCGGAGCGTCTGGACTTCGATCGGGTACCGCCGCTCGATCGTCGTGAGGAACGCAGTCTGCGAGATCACGGACGTCTCGACGACCGACACGGCCACGAGCGTCGTGACAAAGCTCTTTTGGAGCAAGAGCTCGCAGATGCCGTAGCAGTCGCCGTCGCTCAGTGCGCCGACTGGGATGCTAGGGACGCGCTTACTGTACACGTTCACGCAACCCCTCACAATCACGTACATCTCTTCGCACATGTTGTTCTCGGGGAAGAACGAGTCGCCGCGCTGGTACAAACGACGGCGAAAGAGGCCCGTGAGGTCGTTCAGCAGTCGATCGTTGCCCATTTCGAGAAACAGCACGACCTTCTGGACCGACTCGGAGTGGAGAATGAGCGAGATGCTATGGCGCAGCTGATGCGGCAAGTTCTCAAGCAAGTTCGCTTCCGACGTCACCTTTTGGACGTAGAACTGCTGGTGGTAGTACCGCCGGATCTGCTGCCGCGTGTGCTCCGAGATGTTAAAGTGCGCAAGCACGAGGTTCACGTGGTTCATCTTCTCGAGGTGGTGGTGGCTGTTTGCCGTTAAGTTTGCAATCACGTTCGACATCGCGCCGACGACGCCGTAGTTGATCATTGCGCCGACAAAGACCCAGAACGCGGCAAAGTAGCTCTCGTACGTCGAGAACGCAACGATGTCGCCGTACCCGACGGTCGTGAGCGCAACGATCGACCAGTAAACTGACCGGACATACGCAAACTTGCCCGTGTACTTGGACGTCGCGTCCTGGACGACAAACGTCGTGCCGATCTGGCCGTACGCGTCGAGAATCGCCCACGAGCAGTTGTGGTACAGACCGGCTTGACGCAAGCACTCGGTGCGCGTGACCGTATGGTGGATCGGCGCAAAGTGCGCGTCGTCGTAGCTAAAGCGTGCCATGAGGAACCAGAGGCAGCCCGAGACGTGGATCACAAACGTGACGCAGATGAGCAGCGTGAGCGTCGTCTGGACCTTCGAGCTCAAGCTCCGGATGTGCGCGAGGTCCTGGATGACCTCGAAGAGGTACCGCAGCCGCACGAGGCGCACGATGCGGAAGAACGGTCCGTACGTGAGCGCGTCAGTGCGCACAAACTCGGTGACGAGCGGCACGGGCACGAGCGAGAGCACATCGAGCCAGAGACTCCCCGTCTCTTTGTACGCGGCAAAGATGTACGACGGGTCGGTCACGGGAATGAGCGCGAGCGCGTCGATGTACGCAAAGTAGCGCGCTCTGAACACAAAGTCGGCGATAAAGAACGCTTCGGCCACGACGCTCGTGAGCGACTGGATGTTGTACTTTGGCACTGGGCCGAACGGGAACGTCGCCGAGTCAAAGACGATGAAGAATGGCACTTCGTACGCGACGAAGACGAGGAAGAGCATGCGGCCGTGCTCCCACCACTTGCGGAACGTCGAGCCCGGGAGGCGCCAGTCCTCTTGGTAGAACCACTTCTTCGCTTTCGACTTTGCGTTCGAGCCCAAGAGCGCGCCGTCGCTCTGGTACTCGGCCGAACGGCCGAGCATGCGCTTCATCTTTTGCTCCTGCTGGTCCCGGCGCATGTGCATCGACTGCATGCGCTCGAGGTTCTCGGCGACGTGTTCGCGGTAGAAGATCACGAGCGTGCTGTAGAACGCTGGTTGCGGGAGCTTGTAGAGTTCGCAGAACGTCTGCGCTCGGACGCGCTCGTCGCTCTTGGTTGGATGCAGCAGACTCGCTTCGGCAAAGTGGTCGCCGGGCTTGAGGAACCGCGGCTGGCCGTGGCCACCAGCACCGTCGAGGATCGCGTTGCCGCGTAGGACAAAGTAGAGACCGTCCGCTACCTTTTCGATGATCCAGTCCTTGGGCGAGTACGAGCAGAGCACGAGCTTGAGCGCGAGCGTGTTGATGAACTCGACGCTCTCTTTTGCAAGGAACGAGACGTTCTGGATGCGCTGGACGCGCAAGACGCTCATCACACTCACGCGCAAGTGCTCGGGCAAGCGCTCGACGACTTCGTCTTGGAAGAGCCCGCGGTGCGTCTGCCAGACGTTCTTGTAGTAGCTCAAGACGCCTTCGCGCACGGCGTCGGGGAACTTGCGCATTGTCATGTACTCCTTCGCGTTGTCGACGTGCGTCATGAACTGCTGCTTTCGGAAGCCGCGGAAGCGAAAGATGAAGAGACACGTTGCGATCACGCGCGTGCTGAAGATTGCACCGATGATTTGGACTACAACGGCAAAGACCGTCTCCGTGTCGGTCACGGCCGCGACGTCGTAGTATCCAACGGTCACGACCGATCGACACGCCCAGTAGATCGCACGTGCGTACTTGCGCACGCGCGTCGTACCGACGAGTTGGTCTTCGATCGCCCAGCATGTGTACTGATGCATGTCGGTCACGCCGGCACCGACGACAGTGTTGGTCGAAGCGGACGCGACGTGCGCGATCGGACCCGCGACGGCGTGGGCAATCACAGCAGCCGCAGCAGCACCCTTGGTGCAGCGCGTATAATCGACACCGCACTCGACGTTTGCGATGAAGAGGTAGATGCACGCGATCCAGTGCGCCATTGCGAGACCCGTGCCAACGGTCCGCAGCAGCAGTGCATTCGCCGTGTACTCCATCACCTGCACGACCGCTGAGCGCGCGTAAATGCGCTTGAGCTCGCGCACGCAGCCTGGGACGCGATAGAGCCGAATGAGCTTGAGCGCACGGAGGACGTGGAGCGTGTTCGGTCCGAGCGCACCTGCGAGCAACTCGATCGGGACCATCGAGAGCAGCTCGAGTATGAGCGGCCGCTTGATGTCGTGTGGATCTTGTCCGGGCGGCAAGATCGTATTGAGCGACCACGCGACGAGCAGCGACGACCGCACGTGGTCTATGATCGTTGCGACTTGACCTTTGTTGCCACCACCACCACCACCGTTCGCACTCTTGCGGGGTCCCGCGCGCTTGCGGGTCGCGATGAGTCCGCGGCTCGCGTTTGCTGCGATCGCTGCGAGCGCGCGCCGACGTGCACTGAAGATGTCGTAGAAGTTGGCAATGCCAGCGATGTCGCAGAGTATGTCGAGCGTTGTGAAGATCGAGAGCGCTTCGGTCCAGCCGTGGCGCCAGCTGTGACTCGTTGTTGCGTACGGATCAAAGTAGAGCCCAGCGCGTAGTGGTACAGACACAAATATGTACAGGAGCTCGACGACGGTCATGAGCAGGAACGCGACGCGCTTGCGCTCCTTGCCATTGCGCGTGAGGCGGTGCGAGAGCGTGCGCCGCAATCGTCGGAGCTTGGCGAGTGGTGAGCGTGTGTGGGCGCCGCCGAGGTCGTCGCCTGGCGTCTGCGACGTGAACGCCGAGTCGCGTGGACTCTGAACTGACGCATTGATGCCGACCATGTTGAACGCAAGAGGTCGTACGCGACCGCGGAAAATCGTGTCCGAGTGCGTCGCTGTCGCGACCAGCAGTGTGAGTGAGGGATGCAGCCGATGATGATGAAGAAGCGCCGAAGTGCGGCGAGTCGACACCTTCCGTTTCACTTTTCGTCGCTGGAGTCTAGCCAGATGGTAAAAATCGACATCTTTTGCACAACTCATTACGAATGACAAGCTATGAGTGCGAATATGTACCGTCCGCAACTTCGAACTCGACTTGGATGATAAACATCAAACGTGTTGGAAGCGAGTACAAACGAGGCTCTAGCCGCACTAGCTGTGGCAGCACCGATAGTACATGGTCACTTCGAGCACTCAACATTGCGTCAAAGCGCTTTAGTCGCAAAGCTCCAACACCTGAAAGCGTCTGCAACTCAGGAACGGAGGGATCAACCACTTTCGCGCTCTGTTATCACTACGTACTTCGTGTCTCCATCTCACGTTATTTCCACGCTTCCTGTTTGCCTTTGTGTTTGTGTATGTTCATGCCCAGCACATACACACACTACAGCACACCTACTGCCGCAGACTAGCGACTGCTGACGCGAGGCTGTTGGACGGTCGATGGTGCTTCTTGACTGTCGCGCTCGCGTCGCGGTCGTCCGCTGTCACATCACTAGTCGACGCGACCAAACCACTCTGGATGACTTGCGTCTCGGTCTCGCGCCGC
Source organism: Globisporangium echinulatum (assembly GCA_023336405.1). Taxonomy (NCBI): domain Eukaryota; phylum Oomycota; class Peronosporomycetes; order Pythiales; family Pythiaceae; genus Globisporangium; species Globisporangium echinulatum. The sequence continues at coordinate 24,250 of JAADWX010000137.1, read as the reverse complement.
AGATTTGCAAACAACAGTAGCTGGTCGCGCGCCGCGAGCTTCTGCTGGTACTCGCGCAGCAAGTGGAGCGCCGTCGCGTCCAAGTCGTTCGTGCGCGCACCGTCAATGACTGCACCAAGCACGCGGCTGCGCGCTTTGGCCGCGCGGAGCTCACGTTCGATCGCGTGGATGAGATGGCGTGCGTTGCCAAAGTACACGTCCTGCTCCATGTGGACAATGACAACGTCCGGTAGCGCCTGAGACGACGTGGACGATGCGTCATCCCTCGATGGCTCGATGACGTCGTCACCGTTGTCCTGCTGGCTGGAACCTTCGGACACTGTCAGTAGCTTCCCAAACGTCCCGTCCGGTCGCTGTCCGAGTAGAAACACCTCGGGCTTCTTCGTGCGTGCCATGATCTCACACAGCGACGCGACGAGCGAGATGCCGAGGCCGAGCAGCAGGCCGCAGCAGAGCGTCCCGCCGAACGCACCGAGCCAGACGCTGAACTCGTGCGGCCGCACGCGACGGAGCCAGCGCGGTTCACTGAACTCGATGAGCGCGAGTGCCGACAACAACACGATCGCAGCGAGCGGTGCCTGCGGGAGGTAGTACAGCGGGCCAGTGAGGAAGAGCGTGGTGAAGATCACGAGCAGCGCCGTGACCATCGACGCGAGTGGCGTGTGCGCGCTCTGTGCGTTCACGGCGCTGCGCGACATGCCAGCGCTCGATGGCATGCCCTGGAAGAGCGACGCGCCGAGATTCGCAAACCCGAGGCCGAGGAGCTCCTGGTTCGGCGCAATGTCCGAGCCGTCCTGGGCCGCGAGCTTACTCCCAGCAGCGACGCTCGCCATGAACAGCACAGTCGCAATCACGACCGAGTGCACCGCGAGCGACTGGAGGCGGTGCCATGGAACGACTGCTCCGAGCGCAGCTGGCGGGAATACTGGTGATGGTAGTCCGCGGTGCACCGCGCCCGTGAGCGTGAGCTTGTCGTCGCCGAGTGCAGTGCCGACCGCGATGCCGAGCATGCACACGAGCAATGCGCCGCCGTCGCACAGGAGCGTCATAATGAACAGCAAGCGCGGACGGTGCATCAAGTGGCGCACGAGGAAGCTTGGAGGCGGTGGCATTGGCGAAGACTGCGACTGCTGTAGTAGGTGCGCGCTGTCGGCGACTGCAGCTGCTGCATGGCCAGTCGCTCGCGCCTTGTGCGAGTCGGTCCGCTTGGCGTGGTGCTGACTCGACACGGCTGCGCCACGAACGTCCGACGAGTCGTGGAGCCGCAGTTCGACAGTTGCTTCGTCAACGCCGTCGTCGTGCTCGTCGTGCTCTTCATGGCTGTGTTCACCATCGGATGGCCGACTCGCATCGCTCAAGCTCTTGACTGCGACGCTATAGCGACGACTGCGTGTGGCCGCAGCTGCTGAGACGACGATCATCTGGAGCCGCGTACGCAGCGCTTTGCAGGCGCAGAGCACAACGAGCGAGACGACGCCGAGACCGAGCGAGTATCCGTTCGTGTCCGGCAGCTTAGCGACAACGTCGATTGCTGTAAAGATCGTGAGGTCCGGTGACGCGAGCTTGACGCCGAGCCACGGTGGGATCTGCGAGAGCACGATGAGGCACGCCGTCGCCGTGACGTAGCCGTTCATGGCCGTGCGCGAGAAAAAGCTCACGAGGCCGCCCTGATGTAGCAGTCCGCCGAGCACCATGAGCGCACCCGACAAGAACGTGAGCAGGATGCCAGTCGCAACGCGCTCGGCCATTGACTCGATCTCGGCCGATCGCAATAGCACGCCGACGAGAAGACTGCCCTCGGCTGCGTTCGCGACCGACAGTGCGCGCGACGACCCAAACATCGGGTAGATGAGCGGCGCGACCGCTGCTGTGTACAGTCCGTACTCGCTCGGGACGCCCATCATCGCTGCGAGCGACACCTCCTGCGGCACGAGGATCACAGCGACCGTGAAGCCTGCGAGCACGTCGTGCTTGAGGTCACGCCGAATGTCGTACCGCGGGAGCCAGTCGAGAATCGGCATGCGTTTGAGCAGCACTACGCTGTACCGGTCGCTCAAGCTCATCATCGGTATGGTCACGCTGCTGCTGCGGCTGTCGTCCTCCTACTATTACTGCTGCCTGCGGCTTGAGCGTGTTACTGTTGAATTGGGGGCTGGAGCTGTACAGACGCCGCGTCGTTTCGGCGCGGCCACTCGGCGTCTGTGACATCGCGGCACCTGTGTATGGCTACATCACTACTACACATTCCATATGGATAAGGGTCTGTTTGACTGTAGTGTACTTCAAGCAGCTCAAGTCGTAGCAGCTGTGGTGGCGACAGCAGAATCTAGGACTTTATGCGATGGTTGCAGCCACGCCATCACATCACTACGCACGACGTTGTCGATAGCTGAGTATGACTGATCGGTTGCGTGTAGTAAGTGGGTACAGGCGTCATGCCCGCTCCTTCCGTCGCTGTAGCACTCGCTGCAGACCGACCTGAAACGTGGTCTCCGTAGCGAAGGACGCAGAGAGTCACATCACAGGACGAGTCCAGACACGTCGTGGCTCGAACTGCCTCAACAGTTCGCTACCTTTCCTGCCGACGCCTCGTTTCGTCACAGCGCAGCTGTTGCAGACTCGACGCGCAGTAGTCGGAACACACCGTCGCTCTGACGCGCTACGGGCGGCGCGTACTCGTACCGAATCGCGACTTGCGCTCGCGTCTCCACACCTGCTACTGTGTCATCTGCGGCACGATCATCGTCGTCGTCGCTCTCAAGTTCGTCCTCGAGCTCTTCGCAGAGCTCAAACTCGCAGTCGTCGTCTTTCGTACCACGTACTTGAAGGAACGCGCACCAGCGACGCAAAGCTGTGCGGCTCGTGCGCGCTAGCACGGCCGAGTCGGTTGCGCCTGTGACGACGACTTGCGCTGGTCCACTATCGTCGCCATTCGCTGTCGCTGTTGTCTGCATGAACCGCAGCGTCTCGTACGCGTACGCGAGCGTCTGGTACACGTCGCCGACGAGGCTACCACGGACAGTCGAGTTCATTCCAATCAGCTCTGTTCTATATGAGCAGTGACAGTAGCTGCATGCGTCTGGACGTACCTGTTGGCGCTGAAGAACCGCTCGAGACCGTCGATGAGCAGCACCGACGGTGCGTGCTCGAGCAAATGGAACGAGCATAGAAAGTGCTGCAGCTCGGTGCTGCTGCGGATGTATCTGCATGTGTGCATGTGTGCACGTGTGGCGTTAAGTCAGGTCGTACATCAGTACACAGCAAGATAGACAGGCACAGTAACGACAAGGGGCAGCGACGCACTTGATCTGGATGTGCTGCCAGACGAGGTTGTCACTACCGGTCTGTATCGGCACGCCACACGCAAGGCACGGCGAGATGCGCACGAGTGTCGATTTGTGCGTCGTGCTGCTGTCGTCGCCACAGAGCACGAGCACGACGCGCTGTCCGCGCTTTGCCTGCGTGAAGCCAAACTGCAGCAGCAGCGACGTCTGACCCGCATGCGCTGGACCGTGGAGAAACACGATGCTGTTGTTGCTAGTCGTCGCAGTGCTATCGCTCGGTATAGGCTCGATGTCGTCGCCATCGCCACTGCCGCTGCAGCGCGGCTCGCCGTGTGTGAAGAACGCTTCGAGCAGCGCGCGCATGTTACTGCTGGTCGTGCTGTTGCTTGTGTCTTGATGCGGCAGTTCTCGAATAGTGACATAGTGACACTTGACAAAATGCAAAGTGACGAGCAGCAGCAACTGGTGCGGATATGCTGTGTATGTGCGTGTGCGTGAGCTCGGTGTGGCTGCGTACGCAGCACGCACGTGACTGATGCTGCGCTGCAAACGTACTGCTACTGATTCGCTGCTACTGCTTCGTGCTGCTGCTGTAGAGCGCGGCAACCGATGCGTATCTGCGTGCCGAACTGCTCTACTCGCTCGTGCTCGAGATCGTGCATCAGTGCGTCTACCCACATGCTGTGTGACTTGTGTGTCTGCATGTACATGTGCGTGTATGCGCGATTATGTGTGTGATCGGATTGCTGATACTCGTAACGCGCACACATACGTACTCTGCTAATATGTGAGCAGCGATCGGCACACGGAGGACACCGACGCAATGCAGGACGATGGCGACGCGCGCAGTCTCGCAGTGCGTCACCTCGCCGCTCCCATTGCGATCACCTGTCTCTCATTGTCTACTCTACAACGTGTACGGTCGTCTCACTTTTGCCAACGATCGTGTCTACACACTAGCTTGCGGATCTGCTGCTCACAGTCGCGCACGCCGAGCGACTGCTCACACCGCGCTCGACGCACGTAGAGCCACCTAGCGCTGCGCACGTACGTCACTGCTCGCTTGTACCAGTCGCTGCCTTACACATATACACACTCGCACACATTCACGCACGCACACGCATACAACTGACAGCAGCATGAGGTCGACAGTGACGATGCTAGCAGCGTGACGCTTCTCGGCCTCTCGCCTGCGTCGCTGCGCCGTGGCATCGGCCTGAGCGACGACCAACAATTGCGCGCACACGAAGAGGCTGCGCAGGTGCGTGTGTGTGACGCTGGAAGGAAGTTGCTGTATAAGTGATGGTCACTTCAACCAACAAACTGCAACTAACCAACCGATTGACTTCCGCACTGCAACGCCATTTTTCACTTGTTTTTGTATGGGACTGCAACCTGCAACCTGCAACCTGCAACCTGCAGCTGTCGCTATTGCCGCGGCTCGAGCGCAAATTGCGCGTCAAGTGCACCGAGCTGTGTGACCTGCTACTGCCAGCACTCGCTGCATCGTCTTCATCATCGGCAACTACGTCGGCAACTTCGACGCTGCCGTCTGCAGCGCTTGCGCGCGTCGCTGAGCTGCCTGTGCGACTACTCGAAGCGCAAGCACGGCGCGCACATGCCGCGCTCGAGACGCAGCAGCTGCGTGCCGAATTGCATATGCAACAACAGCAACAGGTCGCACAGTGCCGCGCAATTGCTGCATTGCTCACCGAGTTGCTGCTGTTGCATCGGCGCGACGACGTGCCGCGCGTCGTACTCGCAAAGGCGCAGTGGCTCGCAGCGCTTGCGCACACGACGCAACGCCGCGCCCAAGTGCTCACGCGCGAACTCGAGGTCGAGACGTACGCGCCAGACAGCGTCGCAGTGCTCCACGCAGCTCAGTGCGTCTCGCTATGTCTATGTGAGTGTTGTATGTACGCTGTGTATGTTGACTGTATGTGGCTACTGACGCATGCGTGTGTGTGTGTGTGGTCGATGCGTAACAGATCGGAGCTGCTGGCGCGCAAGGCGCGAGCGCTGGACGAGCGCGACTCGGTACGTCACGCCTGTTAGTGTTGTCGCCTCGTATGTGCGTCCACTGGACTGTAGCTTGCTGCGTATGCATGCACTCACTCGCTTGACTTGTCGTGTAACTGATGCTGCTGCTGTCACTAGCTCCAGGCGAAGCGCCAGTTGTACGCGAGTGCCGACCCGCAGTACCACGCGATCGCGCGCGAGTACGGCGCCGTGCTCCAGAGCATCGAGGAGAAGCGCAGCTGGCTCCGGTCGCTCGATGTGTAGTCACGTACACACACACTACTGCTGCTGCTGGTTCGTTCGTAATCGTGTTCGTATACAAAAACCAAGTGTGCACACGTCACATGCGACAGACTTGTATTGCGAGCGCTTGTACCACCTGATTCTGTTTGTCGGACTGACTGACTAAACGTCCTAGACCGCCAACCACTTTGACCAAACAGACTGCTGCTGCTGCTGCTGCTGACGATGACGACTCACTGCTCATCACGCCGCTTGAGCACAGCGCCTGCGAGCTCACCAACGAACGCGCTCGCGTGCGCGCTCGGCCCTTGCTGTAGCTTGCGCATGCCATTGATCACTTCACGCGTCTTTGCAATGTACAGCGCATCGAGGCTCGAGCGCATCTCGATCTCCATGTCTTCGACCATGCGGCCCATGTTCGCAACGTGCGCGCTGTCGTCGCCATCAAACGCGAGCGTGCGCTCGCTCTGCCGCGTGAGCGAGCCGTCGAGCGTGAGGTCCCCGAGCTCGGCGCGGTTCACTTTCATCGCAAGCAGCACTGTCGTCGTGAGGCGGTACGTCGCGGTGCGCGGTCCATTACCACTCGTGAGCTCTTGGACCTCGACGACGTGGATTGCGTTCCAGGACCCGCGCTCGACAAAGCGTTGTGCGTGCACGTCTTTCTGTACGAGGAAGCACGCCGCAAAGCCAGGCTCAAGGTCCCACATGTAGACCGACGAGACGCCGCCTTGGTAGTACAGTTCACGATACGAGTCAAAGATCTCATTTGCTTCGAGCTCGAGCTCGCGCAGGCGCTCGGATGGGTAGAAACCTTCGTCGTCCTGCAGCGGTGGGTCGTACTGATTCGACCACGGCGAACTGCAGCGTGTGTATGTGTGATGTCGTTATGACAGGATTGTATGGTGAGTGTATGTGAGAGGGAGGGAGTCAAGGACAGGAGGGACAGAGAGAGTAATGACACACAGCTAGATGTACATGTACATACACGCACCGGTACGAGTCGCCGTCGCGGTTGTAGTCGCAGAGGAGGTACTTGCGGCCGTTTGCGGGGTCGGTCGCCGCGTGCAGCGGCTGGTCGACGCGCTGGTAGAGCTCGTCAGTGAGTGCCGGTGCAAGTCGCGTGAGGTTGTAGAGGTCCGTCTCGACTTCGCGCGGTGGCATGCGGCGCATGAGGTTCAGACATGACGTGAGCGTCGCATCGCTGCCGCTCTCCGCCATGGTAGTGATTGATGTCGTTGCTTGTCGATCGATCTGCTTTGCTGATATCCTTTTGCTCGTCAAACAAAACACCACGCAACCCCACACCACGCATCACGACATTTTTGAGACAATACCTATATTGGCCAACACGATATAGTATTGCATACAAGTCAAGGTCAAGCACTGCTAAGTCGGTTATATGTGACGTTTGTATGCAAGTGTGGTCATTGACAAGCTCGATACAGAACTCAAATCGTTTTGTCACTGTCAATTTTACAGAAATATATCGATATTCTGCTATGAGAAAGTAAAACACATTTCGAGCATTTTCGACACACGACAACCGAAAAATGCACAATGTGAAAAAACGGTTTGGAATGTGACATATATATGTGTGTCATGTCGATAACTAATCCTAGGCAGTAAGTACATCTTGCCTATTTGTCATTACCTGTCTATAATCATCATGTAGCAATAAATGAAAGGCATTTCACGCATAGTGAAACCAAGAGTGATCAAGCTCGCCGATGTCCAGCCACCACCAACAGCGACAATAGCAGCAGGCTCGGAAGAGGTGCGAATCGCGTCATTTGGCTCGTACTCGCCACACATACACACACACGCACTCGTTCGTCCACGCAGCCATGAGCCGTGTATCGCTCCAGTTCGAGCCTGCCTACGACAACGCCGCGCCACTTGTCGGTACGCTTCCACGCTGCTGTCTATCTGCTGCCTGCGCGATGCACGCAGCCACTCACCAGCCTCTCTCTCTCTCTGCACCACTACCACTGCTCTGCGTGCAGCTACGTTCCGCAATGGACCGCCGCCACCAAACAAGCGCGCGGACCTGAGCTTCGAGGTGTTTGAGAATCCGGCAAAGAAGCAGCGCCTCGTCGTCGCAAGTACGGACAAGATCGCGTACCAAGGCGCCAACTTTGGCTACCTCAGCGCAGCGAACGACGCCTCCAGGTGTGTAGTAGATGCTCATACGTATGTACACACGTACACACTGCGAACTTATTCATGCATCATCATACAGCTACGCGGTCGGCATCTACGACAAGAAGACGAAGGAAGTGCGACTGTGCAATGTGAGCCAGCTGTACGTGATGCAGCAGACCGTCAAAGGCGCAGCCGACAACGTCGACGAAAACAAGGGCGAGAACAAGAGCTTCATGGAGCAGCGGCGCGACCTCGTCGAGGTCTTTGGCTCGAAGAAGAGCAAGCGCATGCAGAAGAGCCGCGAAGAGAACGTCGTGCACATCCAAAACATCAGCGGCTCTGCGTCCGTCGCGCAGACGCTCCAGAAGAAGATCGACAAAGCGCAGCAGCAGCTCGACGCCGAGCGCCTGCGCGACGCCAAGTACTCGACCGAGTCGGCCGCGCTCGCAGCAACGCGCAACGCGATCCTCCCACCGCTCGACGTCGACGCAGCAACGCCCGAGCGCGTCTACAACCTCCGCAAGTGTACGTTGTCGGTTCTAGCATGTCGGTATCTATTCTCTCGGAGCCTTTCGATATGTATTGCTCACACGTCGCATGCGTGTCAATGTTGCAATTGTATTACGTGGACCACAACCAATAAACAGTCTTGGACACGCACGTGATGGAGTCACTCGAGCTCAAGGCGCGCGAGTTGATCGAGACGCTCGCGACGTCGAGCGTCGCCGACTACACGGCGTCGAACCGCGTTGGCGCGCTCCCGACGCGGCTGCTGCTGTCGCTCGCAACGCCGTTCGACGTCCAAAAAGTCGCGTACGTCGTGTACGTGACGTACCTCATGCAGCTCTACAGTCTTCACTTTCCCGTGCGCAAGTCGGCGGCTGCGCTAGCGGAAGAGCGCGACATTCCGCTCGTGGTATTGCGCCACTTGCTCGCGCTCTTTACTGACGCAACGCAGAGCGAGAGCGGCCACATGACGTACTTGCAGCCCAAGGCGATGAAAGACAAGCTCATTCTGTACATGCTCGTCGTGGCGCTCACGGTCAACGGCTTTAGCCTCGACCTGACTGAGGTCGCAGCGGACCTCAAAAAGTCGCCAGTCGCGCTCACGGCGTACTGCCGCCAGCTCGGCTGTGCGGTCGACAAAGCCAAGGCCGAGACTGCGGTCTACGGCGGCTCGGCGCTTGCTGCGAAGAGCAAGCAGGTCATGCGCGCGGTGCTCGCGCTGCCGCTGCAGTTCCCGCAGCCGAAGCGCATGGTCGGCGGTGCGCGTCGCTAGACAGACATCGTTGTTGCTTGCATGCTGCTTGCGCGACGTTATACATACAAACACACATCAGCACATTGTCATCTCGTTATCAGCACATTGTCAGCATATTGCCATAAACGACAATGCGTGAGAGGCTGGAACTCATAGATAGATTACTGGTGGGTAGTGATAGGCTGCTGCTGACGTGCACGTGCGTGTCAACTGGATGGCTGCAGCACTTCTGTACATGTGTCTACACACTGATGGCAAAATGCGCGCGACTAGCTCAGAGCTGGCGGGGTTCGTTGTACTCCGAGTCGGTCGAGAAGCGCGAGATCGCCGAGCCGCGCTCCGAGCCGTACGCGTCGGCTTCGAGCATCGCGTAGCTGTCGCCCGTGTCGCGCATCGCGTCGAGCCAGTGTGCGTTCTCGTGCTGCGTCGCGGTGTCGCGGTCGAGCGCGTCGCCCATTGCCGACTCGGCGCCAACACTTAAGCCCTCAGCACCCGGCATGCCCTGCACGAACGAGCTCATGTACCCGCGGTCGCTGTACGACTCGGAGTACGACTCGGCGTACGACTCGGCAAACGAGTGATTGAACTCCATCGGTTCGTCCAGTAGCACGCTCGACGGCCGCGAGAGCTGCACGTCGGTCTTTTTGAACGGTGGCGACTCGGCGTCCGACCCCGAGAGGAACCGCGACGTCGACTTGGCAAACGCCGGTGGACTCGCGTTGTTGCCAGCGCTGTACAGCGTCACGTTCGCATTGCCATTGTTGTATTTGGTTGCTGTTGAAGCGTCGGCATTGTTGCTATTGCCAAACGACGTTGCACCATTATTGTTGTTGTTACTGGTTGCAAATGCACCATTATTGTTGCTGTAATTGTTGTTGTTGCCGTAATTGTTGTTGTTGTACGTGTTTTGCATCGCCGATGCACTTGCGTAGCTGTTGGTGTTGACCGAGCTGCTGAGCACCGAGCCGTTGTTGGCAGCCATGATCGGCATGTCCTGGCTCGACTCGCGCTCCATGTTCGACAGCGCATAGTCGGTCTGCTGCGAGCCCATGATTGTGACTTCGTGTGGCGAGTTGTTGGTGCCACTTATCGGGTAGTCAAAGTGCTTGCTCTCGTTTGCATGTGCGTTCTTGTCGTTGCGGGCACGCACAAAGCGGTAGCCAAAGAAGCCAGCGATGCCAATAGCTACAAGCACCGCGAGGATGATCCCGATGATCCCACCAGCCGACATGCCGCCAGAGTCGTCGCTCGTAGTGGTGTTGGCGTCGCTCGTCTCGAGCAGTGGCGTCGGCGATGGCGTCGGGAGAGACGATAACGGCGCGTCGCTATTCGTACTGGAGCTATTCGTATTCGAGACCGGTGCAGTCGTGCTGTTTGGCTGTGACGTGGCAGTCGTAGCAGCAGGTGGCGGCGGTGCTGCAGTCGTCGGGCTCGGACTCGACGGCTGTGGCGATGGCGTTGGCGTTGGCGATGGCGTTGGCGATGGCTGTGGCGTCTGCTGGCCCGGCGGTGGCGTGTTGTTGTTGTTTGCTGGCGGAGGTGTCGGCTTGGGCGCTGGCGTCTGGCCAGGCGGTGGCGTGTTGTTGTTGTTGTTGTTGGGCGGTGATGGCGTCGTCGGCTGGTTGTTCGTGTCGCTCGGCTTGGGCGTGTCCCCCGTCACTGATGATCGAGGCAAGCAAGCAGGCAAGCGCAGTTAGCGTTGTGTGGCACAACTGAGTGGCGCACGCACGCGTGTGCGAAATTGCGAGTGCGCGAGCGACGACGACGCGACGCTCACTCGCGCAAGCGTGCGACGAGCGATCAAAGCGTCCACTATTGCTATCACACGATCGGTTGTGCAAGAGCAGAGCGCACGCATCACGATCAGTACGCACCACAGACAGTCGTCGAGCTCGCTGCGAGCACAGCAACCACGAGCGCGAGCTGCACGAGACGCATCGTTTGCCTCGGACGTCGTCGAATGCAAGAGTGTGGGGACAGAGCAAAGGATCGCTCGCGCGCTCGCGTGTAGGCAGGAGGCGAAATGGAGGTACAAGTGTGTGGTGCTGCTCTGCTGCCTTTGTCGTCGCTGTTGAATGAGGAAACGAGCGGTCCAGCATTGCGCGCTGACTCTTTTGGTGTTTTTGCGGATTTTGGACGATTTTGCTGGGTCGTCTCACGGATTGTATCCAACACAGCGTGACAATCGCATGAAAATGAGGTCGTGTTGCAAATTGTGATTGTTGGCTGTTGCCGAGCACGCTCATGTTGCGATGATGTACTGCTGGTGCAAGCGCATTTGATGCCGATACGGAGTGGATGCGTGGAAGTGGCTGCCAGTTACTCTGCTGCAAGCTTGCGTACAAGTACAGCGCGAACGTCGCAGCGATCACAACGACAGACGCAAGCACGCACGCGAGTATTGTATGGTGTCCAGCATGAAGTCGGTCAATATTACACGCCGCAAGACGTTCTCTGTCACTGGCTCGTTCGTGTTGAACGAAGTTGAGCGAGGCCGAAGCACACGTGTCATGGTCCACCCTTCACTATCACTACTGCTTTACGGCGATATAACGCAGTGCTGCCTCGATACGACTCGGAAAGATGCACACGAGCACTTCGAGCCACACACAAGCTCTTCGAACGAGCCGCATCAGTGGCTCGCACCTCGGCGACACGGTCGACTTGCTTGACTTGCTGCGTGTCGCAACGCTCGAAGCCGTCGAAGCGATCGGCGCCTGGCGCGCACGAACGAAGAAACCGACCGCGCCATACAGTTGGAACGGCATCAACTACTTGCTCAAGTTCGCATCCGACCTCGACTATCTGCAAAAGCACACGGGGCTTGTGCAGTGGCTCGGCTTCACGCTCGCGCGCAACCTGTTCGTACTGCCGCGGAACCTCAACTGCCAGACACGGCTTGCTGCGAGTGACGTCAGTCGAGACGCTCGACCCGCTAGCTCAGCAACAACAACTGGCTCAGCAACCGACTCGAGCCGATTCTTTGAGGTCGGCGGCAAGCGGCAGCTCGACATTAGTGGTAGCGGTGGGCGCTCGGACCGACCGACGTCGCCTATATTAAGGTCACACATATGCTCGAAACACGAGCCTACTAGGTTGAAACGTACAAAATCTAAGCTCGAGTGTAGCTTGTCTATTCGCTGGCAGGCTCGAGATCTGCGCTCTAGCGACTTTTGCCACTTGACCCATCCGTGTATGTATGACCCATGAATGACATCGCCATGCCAACACAGAGAAAGAGAGACAACGACACTCGATGCTGCGTCCAGTCTCGCTCTCTCGCTCACTGTATTGCTCGCGCTGCCAAGTCCTCCTACCGCTAGGCATCAGCAGCAGCAGCTCTCTTTCTACTGACGCGCTGCTCTCTCGCAGCCGCACTTACACTCGCTCAACCTGTCGTGACTCACACATCGCGTCTACGAGAACGACGCGCGGTCAAACACGTGGAGCGGCAGCGCTTTCGTCATGAGTCGAAAGTACGCAAGTTCCGAGTCACTCGGCTTGTCGTGGAGGAACGACACTTGGTTGTAGTACGCAACAACAGTCTTCAGCTCCTCTGGCGTGTACGCGCGCATCGTCAGACGGAGCGCACGGTAGTCAACCTGCTGTTTAAACGAAAACTTCGACGGAAAATTCTCAGAAACAGCTGCGACAAACAGACCGTTTGCAAGCGCGCGGTTTGGCGCCAATCCGTCTGCGCGAACAGCTGTCAGTGCATCAATGACCGAGATGTCGTGCGGCTGAACGTCCTGGCCTTCAAAGCCAAAGACAGTCTTTTCAAACCACAAATTGTACTCGTCGATCGCAAGGAGCACCGGGTACTCGGTCACAAGAGCCAGTTCAGCACGCAGGTCACAGACTGCCGTGCACGCGAGTTCGTCGTCTTTGATGCCATTCTCAACGAGGTCGCGCAGCGTGAGCGTCGTTGGATCAAACTCGCTAGTGCTCTTCGGCTTGGCGCCAAGTGACGACGGGTAGTACCGGTCGCCGTAGGACCCGCGCAAAGGAATCGTACTTAATTGGGAACCGTGGCACTGCAGAAATGTCTTGAGGAGCGCAACGCCAAACACGTCAATGTCGAATTTTGTTTCGTCAACGGGCGACTTCATGACGTACGGCGCGTCGACACACCACGCGCGCGCGTTTGGAACGTACAAAACAAGCCAATTCGACTCGCGTGCATACTGCACGATCTGCTGGAGCGCAAAGCTCTTGCCGGTGCCGCGCTCGCCGTCAATTACAAAGCCCTTGGTCGTCGCTTTGTGCGCTTCCCAGTCTATTGGTTCATAGACAAAAATGTGAGTGTAAGCAAATAACGTGGTCCACACCAGACACATGCGCGTCAATTGTGGTACTGGCAGTCGGCGATGTCGTCACGCTCGACAAGCTGTGCGCAATACTGGACGCGACAGCTAGTGAACTACTACGCACCCTGCATAGCCGAGATGATCTTGAGCGTGTTGTCGCGGAGCATGACGTGGCTGTGGCCAATGAGGTCGAACGTGTTCTCCATGGGGCGACCGATGCTGAGCGTGCAGTAGTAGGCATATGAAGCAGCCGTCAGTCAGATCGTGCAGCGTTACGCGTGCTGGTTGGAAGCAAGCGACTGCATCGTATGCCAACAACGTACCCCTCTGGCAGCAGCTTGGCCTGCGTCTCCTTTGCAAGCGCAAAGAACTTGAGGCGGTCCGCTGCGGTCGCCTGTCATAGCGAATGTATGCGAAAGCAGTTGCGACTCGTGAGTCATTGCATCAAACGAGTGTTGCATTGATCACAGACACGCTATAGATACAGCAGTAGCTCAGTAGTGTCGTGCTGCTTGCTCACCTGCGCAATCGGGATCGACGCGATCACGCCGTTCTCTTCGACGACCGGTGCCACAACCTCGTCCTCGCTGTCGTCGCTCGTCGAGAAGCATGCAGCAGACTGCAGGTGGCTCGCAGCAGCCGCGAGGCGCGGTGCGTGGCGCGGCAAGCGCGCCGTCAGTGCGCGGATCGCCAGCATCGGTCGGTGGTGCGTCGACTACAGTCCTTGTTGGGCGACGGCGATTCCGAATGATGATGGCTCGACCAACGAGCAGCCACAGCCGCCACACAATTGAAAGTGTTGATGTGGTGCAATGTACAACTGTGTGGGTCACATAAAATGATATCTATGTGCACCACACTAGTTTTATAGCATTGCTCTATTTTAGGGTATCAACGAACGCGAAGAGGTGCGACCTCGAAACCGATGTTGAGCAGCTCACATCAATGACACGACTCGCCATAGACCTCGTTTCGACCTGCAGGTGAACGCGACATGGGTGCTGCTGCATCGACTGCGCGTGACGAGCTCGCTGCAGCAGCAGGAGACGGAGCTGGTGTCTCTATTACTAGTGGCGCTGCCGTACCGCCACTCACTTGCAAGCTCAGCGATGCGCAGGTGCTCGAGTACTCACAGACGACGCATTTCACGCCGGACGAGGTCGTGGCGCTGAGCGTCCACTACGACCTCATCTCGGCTGCAGTGCGCGACGACGGACTCATCGACCGCAGCGACTTCCAGACTGCGCTCGGCTTCACGGTCAAAGAGTCGCTCTACGTCGACCGCATCTTCCAGCTCTTTGACGCAAACAACGACTCGTGCATCAGCTTTAGCGAGTTCCTCCAGAGCGTCTCGATCCTCTCGTCCAAGGCGACAACCGAAGAGAAGCTACGCTGTACGTCGCGCGTCTGGTCTGGTGTGGATGCGTCTGTCCGTGCGTGTGATAGTGTGAATGTCGATGTGCAGGTTTGAGTATGAGAGCTGATGCTCGACGCTTCGTGGTGCTCCAGTTTCGTTTGACATTCTGGACGCCGACCGCGACGACAAGCTGTCGAAGCAAGAGCTGCTCGACATGCTCGAAGCGTGCATCCAGGAGAACAGCATCAACATCCCAGCAGCGTGTCTTGCAGCCATTGTCGACAAGACGATGGCGGACGTCGACCTCGATCGTGACGGCTTCATCAGCTACGACGAGTACCGCGCGCTCGGGAGCAGCAACCCGCACATGCTCAACCACGTGACGTTCAACATCTCGGGGATCATTGCCGAGTACATGCCGACGCTACGCGCAGTGCTCGCGCGCGCAGCCGCAGCAATACCGCCTGCTACTGCTTGTGCTAACGAGTCGAGCTGAGCTAAGAGGTGTACTACATCACATCCGAGAAATTAGCTTGCTTTCAGTATAGACGCTGGTGTTCATCTCACAGAGCACGCTTGTGCTGCTCTGCCCTACATGCTCTCTATCAGTCCTACGCCACTCGCGCGCAGTGCAGTAGCTGCTTGACTTGCGCTCGACCGATTGCAATGAAGTACGGTTTTGGCGGTTCAGTAGTAAGTACGAACGAAGACCGACAGACATTGTGAGTTGTGTGCTATTGATTAGGTAAAGTACCCAGCGTCAATGACGTCCGACGGCTGCTTTGTGAGCACCGCGACGTGCTGCGACGTCGTCGCTTCTTTGAAGATCTTGAACGATCGCTAAGTGCGTGTGTGTGAGAGAGAGTTAGTGTGTGGGAGTGACGTGTTAGTGTCGACAGCCATCGTCATCGTATTGTATCGAGACGCCAGCGCTGCGTAGATGTGACATGTAACATACACATATGCGCACTTTACATACCTCGAGATTGCCGTCGATTGACATGACTGCTGCAAGGTTCCCAAAGCGGTGGCAGTAGTTCGGCGCGCTCCAAACGGTCGAGAATGTGTCGCGAAAGAGCTCCTGGTAGCCCTCCATGCAGAGCTGGTGCGCGCGGCTCATGTGTGCGAGCTTGTTCAAGTGCAAAAACTTCTCCACGACGTCTTCGCCAAAGATGTAGCCCGCACCGCGTGGCGACTGGTTATAAAGTACGTTTGGATAGCGTCAGTGTGTGGTGAAGTTCGCATCCCAGTAAATGCACAATTGAGTTCGCATAGTAGCACACATCTCGTTAGGTTCGCACCATGTGAAAGCCGAGGTTCTTCGGGTCTGGGTCGGACCAGACAATGTCGGCGAACGGTCCGTCGGGTGGGATCTCCATGAACCGATGGATCATCCGGAGCTGATCGACGTGGTGGATCGTGGGCGACAGACCGCCGTGGAGACAGAGTAGTCGGTCGTCCACGAGCGCACCTAACGGCAAAAAGTCAAACATGTCGGTGAACGCTTTGTACACGCGCGCGTCGCCGTCGTACTTCTTCATGCACTCCATCTGGAAGCCGTAGACCTGCGTCGTTTGGCGCGACTCGTGGTTCCCACGCAAGAGCGTCACGCGGTCGGGGTACGCAACCTTAAGTACGCACAGGAGCGAAATCGTCTCGACGCTCATGGCGCCGCGGTCGACAAAGTCGCCGAGGAAGACGAAGCTCGTCTCGGGCGCTTGACCACTGAGCTTGAAGAGCTCGAGCAGGTCGTGGAACTGGCCGTGGATGTCGCCGCAGATTGTCACGGGCGCCGAGACACGCACGACGTTGTCGTCCTCGACGAGCAGGTCTTTCATGCGCTCGCACAGTGCGAGCACAGCTGTGACTTCGAGATGCTCGCCGCGCCGCAAGCGCTCAAGGTGACGCTGCGGGTGCATCGACATCGTGCGTGTGCGTGTGCGTGCGTGTAGATGCAGATGCAGATGCGTGGGTTTGCGGTTTGAGTAGCTAATCGAATGACTTTATCTGCATACTGATGTGCTCCAACATAATTGCATCTTAATTTAATATGTGAAGAAAATAGTCATATATTTGCTCACTGACAGTTTAGATCACAAAGCATCCACTGTTGGAATGAATCACTGTTCAACTAAAATATCATCAAGCGCGAAAAATGTACCCGAATGCATAATGAACGCAAGACACGAGCAAATCACACTAGCAATGAAAGCAAGAGCGTCTCAGGCAATAGCATCTGCAGTGATATAACTATCAAAAGTCGATGCCTCATCGTGTATATTGACTATACTATCGATATTTGGTACTGAATTTGCAGCACATGTTTACTGCTGTTTTGCTGCTTGCACTGTCATTTTGCTTCCTTTTCCGCCCCTGTTCTCGCTTCCCTTCCCCAAACAGACGAAGCCACAGATTCACACAATCGAAGCCGATAGAGAGAAGTCGCAACGCTCATTCGCTCTCGACACCACCGCCACCTCCTTCGCTGCACGACCACACCTGCACACCTGTGCACGCACATACATACACACCAGTACACTGTCTACGAACGCCCTCGCTGCTATGAACTCGCAAAGCGAAGACGAGGAGTACCACTATAGCGACATTGAGGCACAGGACGCCGACGAGCATGCGCAGCAGCTCGACCAGGACGAGTACACGTACGACGACGACGACGACGAGTACGCGTACTCGGACGATAACGCATCGGTCACCTCTGACTCTGGCACTGCTGCAGCCACAACGCCATCATCAGCAGCAGCAGCAGCTCATTGTGCCACCACGAGCGGCTCGGCCGCGAAGAAGAAGCGCAGCAACAGCACTAGCTCTACCACCAACAGTAATGCGCTCCCGTCGCACCGCGTGGTCGACGAATACCGCGTGATCGACGAAGAGGAGCTCTTTCGCGACCAGCGCGCGCTCGTAACCGAGATCGCGCAGGTGCTCGAGACGACGCCGTCGGTCGCTGCTGTGCTACTACGGCACTATGGCTGGAACAAAGAGAAGCTCTACGAAGGCTACTACGCCGACCCAGCGAAAGCCCAGAGCGACGCCGGCGTTGCGCACGCAACGACCCAACTGCCAACTATCCCAGCCGACACGCTCGTACGTCGTAGTTGGGCTATTCTGCTGCATATGCACGACAGTAGTCGTTATTGACGGCATTCTAACGTTTGACTGGCTGTTTGTATACTGTAGGTCGACTGCATGATCTGCTGCGACGCGTATCCAGCCAACGAGGTCTTTGGCATGGGCTGCGGCCACCTCTTTTGCCTCGTACGTCCCTCTGTGACTGTTTAGGAGTGTATGTGACTGTATAACTGGCTCTTACATGCGCTCGTGACTCGTGTCGCTACAGGACTGCTGGAAGCCGTACCTGTCGCTCAAGATCGGCGAAGGTCCGCTCTGCGTCACAACCACGTGTCCAGCGCACGGCTGCAACGAGGTACGATACAAAAGCTGTATCTGCACACGTCGCATATATTATTGTCGTTCAATTGACTCACTTGCCGTATATTGTCTATATGGCGTCCCTACAATAGGCAGTCAGCGACGACATTTTTGAAAAATTGACAACACCAAGCGATTTTGCGAAATATTCGCGCTACGTCCTGCGGTCGTACGTCGACATTAACAAAACCGTCAAGTGGTGCCCAGCACCCGGGTGCAACAAAGCGATTGCAAGCGCTGGCGGGTTGTCAGCTGTCACGTGCAAGTGCGGCTGTCTCTTTTGCTTGCGGTGCGGCGACGAAGCGCACGCGCCAGTTGCGTGCGAGCAGCTCGCAGCGTGGCAGGAAAAGTGCAAGAACGAGTCGGAGACTGCGAACTGGATCCTTGCAAACACGAAGAAGTGTCCGAAGTGCAGCGTCCGGATCGAGAAGAACCAGGGCTGCAACCACATGACGTGCAAGAAGTGCAGCTACGAGTTTTGCTGGATCTGCATGGAAGCGTGGGCGAAGCACGGCTCCGGCACTGGCGGATACTACAAGTGTAACCGCTACGACGGCGGCGAAGCGAGTGGCGACAACGACGCTGCGCGTGCGAAAGCCGAGCTCGATCGGTACTTGCACTACTACCAGCGGTACGCGAACCACGCGGAAGCCGGCAAGTTTGCGCAGCGCATGCGCGAAGGCACGGAGAGCCGCATGGTCGAGCTCCAAGCGAGTCACGGCAGCGAAGCGTCGTGGATCGACGTCCAGTTCCTCAACGCAGCAACTGAGCAGTTGATCCAGTGCCGTCGCGTGCTCAAGTTTACGTACGTGTTTGGGTACTATCTGCCTGCAGGGAAGGAGAAGAACCTGTTTGAGTACCTCCAAGAAAATCTCGAGAAGAACGCCGAGCACCTAACAGGACTGTCGGAAGCGCCACTCGACAAGATGAACCGGTCGGAGATCATCAACTACACGCGCGTGACCGAGACGTTCTTGCGCAACTTGCTGACCGGTGTTGAAGACGGCCTCACGTCGGCTGGTTCGCTGTAGGTAGTGCAGGTCTCCAGGTCTCCAGCCTTCCAGGTCTCCAGCGCTTTAGTCTGCTCTCCACCTCCAGTCTTTCGCTCTGCTTGCTGCATTCCACATCTGATCGCCACTCGCCATATACGTACTCGACCATTCATCATCAGCATCTACTAGCCTAGCTTAGTCATCGCAGCGCACACGATGGGAGATGATGATGCGAGACCGCGTTGCGTGTAATGTACTTGGTATTTGTATGGCGCACAGGCGTCCTAGTTATGGTCGTGACTGTACTGAAAGACGCTGTCGCGCCGTGTCAGTCGTCGTTGCGCAGTGCGCGCGCAGCTGCTGTGAGCGACTTGCGCGCTGCTGCGTCCTTGATACCGAGGAAGTTGAGGTCCTCTTTCTCAATGCCCGTCTGTGTAGCGACCAACCAATTGGACAGACGTATCAAGCAAGACTCAGGGCGTCAGTACCAGCCAATCAGTCCTCCACACGAGCAGCGACAGCCACACACACAGACCTCGCGGATAAAGTCGATCGACGCAAAGCCTTTTGCACGCAGCACTGGCGCATAGCGCTCGAGCTGCAATGGCTTGAGCCACTGAGCGACTTCGTCGTCGTCGTCAACACTGTCGTGGCCGCCAGTCTCCGTCTCTGCGTCATGCTCAGGTGTCATTGCTGTCACTCCCGTCATAGTCGCAGCGTCGTCGTCGTCCTGTTGCGCTCGTTGCTTCCGACTGCTGCGGCGCTGCTGCTGCTGCTGTTTGTGTGCGGCCTCGGCATTGCGCGTCTCGGGCTGCTTGGTCGTCCGCACTGGCGGCAGCTGCACCGTACTATTCGCAATTGGTGCTTTGCCTACAATCGCAACTGGCTCTTTGACCGCGTCGTTCGCATAGTCGATCGCGTCGTTGAGCCGGTCCATCCACGCATTGAGCTCGGTCCGCGTCTGCGCCTGGAGCTCGAGCTTGATCTTCCAGCTGCCGTTCAGGACGTGGAACGAGAGCTCCGGCATCTCCATCGTCTTCCAGATGCGGCAGTCGCGCAGCACGAGCGTCGAGACTTGCGGTGTCGCATTCGAACTACGGCGAGTTGCGCTTCGATCGCTTGCCGACGATGCTGGCGATGGCGCGACGACGTCACTGTAGTGGAGCTGCTCGCCGTCGACGACAACGCGCTTGGGCGACCAGCCGCGCGTGCCGCGGCGGTTCCGCTTGAGCAAGACACCAGCAAATAGAGCGGGTCGTGGTGTCGGCAGTCGCTCATCGGGACAGAACGCAAGCGTGTGGCCAACACTGTCGTCGTCGTACACATGCGCAACGTCTTTGGACGCAAACACGCTGCTGCTGTGGTCGGCTTCATCGGTCTCGAGGTCGACCGTGTCGTCGCGCTTGCTATACGACCCAGCACCATCGTCATCGTCATCGTCGTCACTCTGCCCGTCACTGTCACTGTCCTCCTCCTCATCGTCGTCATCGTCGTCCATCTGCGGCTCGCACTCGACCGCGACGTCGTCCTTGGCAACCGGCGTGAACGGCCGCAGCTCAACAACCACAGACGCAGTAGTATCAACTGCCAGTTGCTGCGTCAGCAGCGCTTCCAACGCTTGAACAACCGCGTCGGCACTCGGCCGCTCGCTCGGCTCGAACGCGACGCACTGCTCCGCAAGGCGCGCAAACGAAGGGGGACACGTCAGCGGCAATGCGTCGCGGAACTCGTCGGTGCTGACTCGAAACTTGTGCTGCGGGAGCCGCACGAGGAAGCCGTCTTGGTTCGCAGTGCGGCAGCACAGGAGCTCCATGAGCACGACGCCAAAGCTAAAGACGTCGACGCGCTCGTCGTAGTCCTCGTCGAGGAACATCTCGGGCGCCATGTACGCATCCGTGCCGCAGTACGACTTGCGCCGCACGACGCCGAGTGCCGTTTCGTTGTCGCTGCTCGTACCATCCGTGCGTGCTGCAGCAACAGCTTTCATGTCCATTGCAAAGCCAAAGTCGCAGAGCTTGGCGCGGTACGCATTGTCGAGCTAGTGGTGTATCCACATTGCACATAAAAGTATACAAATGCCAAGTCAACTGTGTCAGTTGCGACCTCCACATGCCACCATTTTGTTCGACGTATCCAATACGTACCAAAATGTTGGACGACTTGATGTCGCGGTGGATGATGCGCTGCGCGTGCAGGAACGCAACGCCCTGTGCGGCGTCAAGCGCAATGAGCGCAAGTCGGCGCCAACCGACGTGCGGCACTGTCCCACGGCGCATCGCTTGCAGCAAAATGTCAATGTCGCCGTTGTCGGCGTGCTCGCTCAAGATCCAGACCTGCTTCGCCTTGCGGTGGTCACAGGCGCCAATGAACTCGAGCAGCCGCGGGTGCTGGAGCTTCTGGAGGATCTGCACTTCTTTCAGGACGTACGGTGGGATCGCACCGTTGGCGTCTTTCGGCTGGCACTTGACCGCGACGCGCTTCTTGGCGAGCTCACCCATGTACACGACCGAGAACGCGCCTTTGCCGATCTCACGGCCGATTGTGATCTGCTGCGGCTCGAGCGCAAAGAGCGGTGCGTCGCGCGCATTGTCGCGCCGGTCGTCACTGCGCTGGTTCGCCGACATGGTGGCTGTTGCTGCTGCTGTTGCTATTACTATTGCTGTAGGAGTGTGGGATGATATGGCTTCACGGAGTCGCGGTCGGTTTGGCTCGGGCGATTCGAGAAAGGGACGTACAGTATAAGAGCTGCTCACTGATGTCCACGCTCGCAGCGAGAAAGGAACGTGTACGTTTGTGTACGTGTGTGTGATGCTGCTGCGTCGAGTCGGTAGCGTCGTATGTCCGTCGGTCGGTAGCGTCGCGGCAGCAAGCAGCTCGTTCCAGCTGGAGCGTCAGTAGTTCTCTGACTCGCTCGACTCGACGGTGTGCGGCGGGTGTGTAGGCTCACGTATGTGCACGCGCGAGCTGCTGTGCGCGTGTGCTGTGCGCGTGCGTAGTGCGTGCGATGCGGTGCGAGAGAGGCGATGATGCGCGAGACGGTGCGTTGTGTCTTGCACTCGCACCGAGCGCCAGCGCCAGCGCCAGCAGCAGCAGCAGCTGGCTCGCCTGCTGTAGCATACGAAGTGGCGCTACAAATAGCTTGCGAACCGCCTGCAACCGCCTGCAACCGCCTGCAACCAAAACCATTGTCGCTTGTCGCGTCTGATGTGTGACATTTGATTCTGGTGCAGCTCCAAATAGCAGCACAGTCTCAGTTCTATTCTCGATCGCGTTCGATCTTGAGATCGTCCCACCACTCTCCACTCGCCCACCTCAACCTCACACAACACCACCAGATCCACCACTTGCTGTGCAGGCGGACACAGAGCTAGCTTCTTCATTGCGAGTCAAAGGCAGCGCATGAAGGACGCGCATCATCATGCTGGCGCTGCTGCAATCCAGTCAGTCAAAATGGTAAACTTCAACATGTCCAAACGATGAACAGTGCGAAATAAAGCCAGGAAGCTCACAAGAGTGACTGATTTGAGCTTACAGTGACCATTTTAATTCACGTGCAGATATATAAATGATTGGCAACTACATGTTTTGTATATATCATTTACATTGTCATGCGAATAAGTTACACAAATGTATGTCGTGCTTTATACTTACTATAACTACAACTGCATGGCAATTACAGTATCTGCTGAAAATATAATACAATGACAGCATCAAAACAGTCAGCTGCCAGCCTCACTGTCCAAGCAATTGCTTTGGTTGTTCGTTGCTCCCCTGCGCATTGTATTAGTACGTCTCAAGCGCGACGACGCCTTGATGAATCCGCCACAGTCACTCTTGACCGCGTGCAGCAGCTTTGGACACAGTTGCAGACTTGACTTACACCGCATGGGATTCAGCCGTAGACGACAAAGACGACACCTCGCGCGATGCTCAATCGTACAGATGATAGAACGCACCAAGGGTCTTGTCGTTGGACGAGTGTTACGTGAAACGAGTACTAAACCGAAGCAATAAGCGGTGTTGCATGCGCTGCTGCTGCTGAAGTGAGTGCAACACGACCGTTTGTCAGCGCACACAGGCAGCATGCATATACAGCACACAGTCACATACCAGTAGACAGCACACCGGCCAATACGCAGTCACGTTTGGTGCACGCAATCACGCAGGCAGCGAGCACATGCAACATGCAGTTCCGAGGTCTCTTTTGCAGTCTCGCGCATGTGTTTGATTGATCTTTTGTTCACTTTAGACCTCGTCGTTTGAAACGCATGAACCAGGTCGGCTGAAGCTCCTAATCGAACAATGAAAACCTCGACCATCATGTAATAAACCCTAGCTGAGCTCGTCAATCTCGTTGAAATAGGCATTTATCACGATCTGGTTTCCGTGTCAAAGGCCACAAGTGGCGAAATGTCACGACATCCAAGCAGCTGCGTCAGCATGGTAGTCAACAGAATGGAACACACAAGAACGTCGTCTTGATTCCCTTGAGCACTCGCACTCAATCTCTCTCGAGCGCCAGTCGATCGATCGAGATGGCCGTGTACACACACGCACACACACACGAGGCGCAACGCGGACTTGCTGAGCTCAGTTTCTCCAGAGTTCTTTTCGCCCTGCACCACGCACGACCTCCTTACAGCTCTCTTTTATCACGATGTCGGCTGCTCCAGCTCCAGTTGCTTCAGTCCAAAAGACCGGCTTCCTACGCAACATCGCAGGCACAGCGATCACGATCCCAGTCGCTGCGCTCGTCGCGTACTACACGGACTTGCAGCTCTATGCGCTCGTGATCTTTGGGATCCAGTGGCTCGGTGCACTCGTATACGCCGTGCCGTTCCAGGACGAGCACTACCTCGACGTCACGGGCTCGGCGACGTACGTCGGAGTCGCAGCGCTCGCGCTGTACCGCTCTGATGACCCGACGTGGCGCAGCGTTGTACTGACCGTATTTGTCTGGTTCTGGGCTGTTCGGCTTGGCTACTTCCTCATCACGCGCATTGGTGAGCAGGGCTCGGACTCGCGCTTTGAGCAGATCCGCGTGACGCCCGTGCGGTTCTTCTCGGTCTGGAACATCCAAGGGCTCTGGGTCTTCCTCACGCTGTTGCCAACGCTACTTGCGCTCGTGCACGGCAGCAAAGACACGGCTGTTTCGGTCTACGACATTGTCGGGATGTCGTTTTGGGTGATTGGGT
>JAADWX010000136.1:0-40265 GCA_023336405.1 Globisporangium echinulatum | reverse complement strand
GTTCCCCAAGAGCAGGAACCATCATTCCGCACATGTTTACGACCAAGGGTGATTACCCTCTTGGTCTGTGCCGGAATCTTTCATGACGTCATTGCATGACAGATCATGGGTCCTGACGAGTCACCGATGATGGTTGGCAACGTCATTCCTGAGGTGTGAAGGTGGTGTGGACCACACAACCGAACGTCCATGTAATTGGCTTTGGCCCATTACATCTAGTCAGTAGGAGCAGTAGATAGCGTGATCACAAAGCATGTTTGCCTGCTGTAATAACTGTATCGTGCACACAGTGCCGCCGAATGGTGTGCGTTTGTGCCATGTCGTGCGCAGGTCAGTCAATGTGCTGTTAGTTATATGATACACTAGGCGCATGCATAATGCGACTGATCCTGTAATAAGGTATATCTACTGATGATATTACCTGTGAAAACTAATAAATTGATGTGACAAATATAAAGAAATAATGTATGTTTGATTTGATGATTAGTACGTTTATACGGGTTTTGTCGTTTTTTCTTTTCTCATCGTTTTTCAATAGTGACAACTATTGAAAAACGGTAATATGCTAGGTTACAGCGAACTTCATTTATATGGGGTTCTGTCATATTTTTCGTTTCGCAGTTTTTTCAGCATCGACGACTATAGAAAAACGGCAATCAGAAAGTTATAGAGCTCACTTCACTTTTGCAGACTTGAAGGGGCAGATCGCACACGATGAGCAGCAGAAATGGCTCGTCGTACGGGAGCATGTATGCAGTACACGCGCCTGCACCGCCTGCGCCACTAAAGTCCATGCACGTGCACTCGACAGCGCTCAAGTGTCTCGTACTTGCCCTCTGCAGCGCGCTCGCGCTCGGGTCCAACTACTGCTACCACAGCCCTGCAGCACTCAAGAACCAGCTGCAGCAGCACTTCAGCGCAAGCCTGCCAAAGGACCAGTTCGAAGTGCTCTTCGTATCCTTTCTTCCTCTCTCTCTCTCTTGCATGCATCTGTGCTTGCTCGCTTGTATATGTATATGTATGTGCACGTTCGCACCCACGTCGGAGTGCGCACATCGCTGCATCTGCATACGCGCATGGCGCTCGCTCGTCGTTCGCACGCATCTTCTCGCTGGATCCATTCATCACGAACGATCTCTTCTCCACACAGAGCCTGCTCTACACGGTGTACTCGACGCCAAACATCGTGCTGCCGTTCTTTGGCGGGTTGTTGGTTGACAAGTTTGGCGCGCGACAGATGCTGCTGGCGCTCACTGTGCTCGTGGCAACAGGACAGACTGTGATTGCAATCGGCAGCTCCATGTCGAGCTTCCGCGTCATGCTGGTACGGTCTAATGCGCCGCAAGACAGAGCAACAGCTTCGATCGCTAGCTGTGCTAATGACCTCAGGTTCTGCTGACCTGTGTGTGTATGCGTGTATGCGCCACAGCTTGGCCGCATGATCTTTGGCTTTGGCGGCGAGAGCCTCGGCATCGCGCGCACGACGTTCATTGCGACGTGGTTCAAGAAGCGTGAACTCGGTACGTTCGCTCAGTGCGTCGCACTCGCTTGCATACGTCCTACGATACTGACGTGTTTGCTCGACGCGCGTGTACGTGGGACGACACGGTTGCTGCTGCTCGCTGCAGCGCTAGCGCTCGGTGTAGGCAACAGCTTCTCTGGTCTCGCGAGCATCCTGAACAACCTACTGAGCCCGTACTTTGCGGACCGCTTCGGCGCGTCGCTCGCGCTCTGGCTCGGCGCATCCATTTGCGTCGCATCGGTCGTTGCGACGCTAGTGCTCATTCCGCTCGACCACGCAGCGCGGGCCAAGGCGCCAGACACGCTTCCGAACGGCAAGGCCGTGCCAGCGAAGCTCAAGAGCGACGTCAAGATCAGCGACATCAAGCACTTTAGGTATGAATTATATATGCAGCGTTGTTAGCACTGACTCGCGCTCCAGTTGCCATCATGGCAGCAGTCGATCGTGTGTATGTGTGTGCTGACTATCTGCTTGGTCCTTCCTTCACTCCACACACTCCCGAACGTGCATAGTATGGTGTTTTGGATGATCCTCGCTGCGAGCACGTCGATCTGGGGCTCGATCATCCCGCTGCAGACGGTCGCAGGCAGTGTCCTGCTCGAGCGCGACTTCTTTCAGCACCCGCCGAGCGCATGTCGACGCTGCGGCGAGGGCAACTACGCGAGCTACACCGACTGTTACGAAGTCGTGCCATCGTGCCCACCGTCGCCGCCGTTCGCGTGGCCGCTGCCCAAGATCGCGGCGTCGTGCCGCATCACGCGGGCGATCGACCAGCTGTACTGCGCGACCGATCCGCCGTTCATTGCCGACAGCGAGATCAACTGCGACGACCCGGTCTGGCGCAACGGACCCAAGACGCAGCGCTTCTGCGCACAGAAGATCAGTGCCGAGCGCAGCGCCGCGCACGTCATGAGCCTGTCGCCACTGGTTGCGCTCATTGCGTCGCCACTCTTTGGCTACGGCGTCGACCATGCAGGCAACCGCGCAGTGCTTGCGATTGGTGCGAGCTTTTTCGTCCTGCTCTCGCAGCTCGGCATCGCGTTCACGAGCGTCTCGATTTGGGTCCTGCTCTTCATCCAAGGCGTCTCATCGTGTCTGTTTTTTGCTGCGATCTGGCCGTCCATACCATGTACGTGCGTGCTGCTGCTGCTGAATGCAGCGCTCGATGAGACGTCGTTGCTTCTGGCGATTGCGACGTTGAGAAGGCAAACGAAGCGCGCTGCAGCTGACAGCCGATCTGCTCACACACGTTTTGGTGGCTGCTGCACAGTCGTCGTCGAGGAGCATCACATTGGTAGCGCGTACGGCGCGATCATTGCAACTGGGGTGCGTTGTGCATCATGATGCACGTCACAGCCACACCGTACATTGACTCGTTGCAAACGAGCATCCGCCAAAGCGATGCACGCCGCTCACGCCGCTCACGCCGCTCACACTGCGAGTGTATGTTCTTGTGTGTGTATATGACGGCGATGGCGACGATATACAGAACCTTCTACTCGCGATCCTGCCAATGGCCGTCGCAGCAATGTACCGCATCAGCGAGCGGTACCTCCCGAACGTCGGGATCCTGCTCTCAGCTGTCGCGTGCTGCGCATTCGTCGCATCGTGGCTACTGCTGCACTTTGACCAACTCGACGGCCGCGTGCTGAACCCGCCGACGCCGCGCATCCTCACAACGGCGCAGGCCGTCGCGCAGTCGTTTGACGAGACCGAGTTCCGGCTCAGCTTTCACGACCACCGCAGCCCTGAGCGAGCTGTTCAGTCGTATCGTGCGCGGTGACACCCGAACCGCGACTAGCGCTTCGCATGAATACCCAGTGACTAACGCGTGAGTCGAGTCGATCGTCGTGCAAAGCAACCGTCATATGCATTGACACTGCGTGCAGGCTGCCAACCCGCAGTGCTGACTGACAAGCACATCCGACCGTTCGTTACCGACCGCCTCCTGCCCGCCCCTTCCTCCTCCTACTGCCTCCTACTGTCTGCGTACTCGACTGACCTGCCTGTCGTCGCGATGACGTCGCTACTTCCACTCGGGCTTCTCACTCATTCGCGACGCTGCGAGCTGCTGCTGCTTGAGCGCCTTTGTGAGCGACACGCTCCGCGCAATGCGCTGGATGTACGCCGGCGCTTCGATCGTGCGCGGCTTGAACGTGCATTCGGCAAACTCCTCCATCTCTTTCTCCTGCACGGCGCGTCGCTGCTTGATCGTGTGCGCGTGGCTCTGCTGCTGGATGCGCTGGAGGTACGTCTCGGGGCTCGTGAGGATCTTGAGCTTCCCTTCGTGGCGCTCCGAGACGCGATTGAGCTGCGGTCGGAACGTTAGCGCTGCCATCTCCTCTTGCTCCATCTTGAGCTTCATGAGCCGCTGCGTCGTCTCGCGCCGCAAGAGGTCGCCACGACTCAGTTCGGTCACGGATCGACCCTTGCGCTTCGTGCTTGTCTGATTGATCGACGGCCTGAACGTGCAGTGCGGGTCCTGCGTCAGGTAGGTAGCGGACACGATCGTTTAGACGCGCGTGGTGCTGTCAGATACTGCGACTGGTAGGAAGCAGGCATAAGCTCTATCATCACACTCTCGTACGCACACACTGACATGCAACACGGTCGTACCGACACGCGCACCGACTTCTTCTTGACCGTGTCGTGCTCCTTGCGCAGTGCGTACGTCGTGATGCGCTCGAGGAAGTCACCCTTGCGGCCGTTCCCCATCATGTCGAGCGACTTCTTGTTGATCGTTGGCTTGTGCGCCGGCTGGAGCTGCTGCGTCGTCGTTGCGATCTTCTTGCGCCGCGCTTCTTCGTGGAAGTGCTGGCGCTCGAGAAAGTTGCGGAGCTGCTGCGCACGCTCATCTTTGTCGGCATCGGTGCAAACGCCGCCAGCCGATCGCGGTCGCTGCTGCTCGCGTCGTGCGTCGCGGCCAGACAGCGCGAGCGATCGACGACGTCGAGGACTCAGGCTGCGGATGTATATGTCGTCCTGACTGCGGCGACGCGGCGACGCCAACGAGCTTGCAACGTCGCTGTCAGTCTCGCGACTGGTGTCGTCGTCAGTCATCGAGCCAGCTCGTCGACGTGTGCGCTGCATCGCGACGGGACTCTCAGACGTCGTCATGCAGCACGGCCGGCTAAGGCGTTCGTAGATGTCTTGCTGGAGATACAGCTGCGCCGAGACCATGCCAGCGCTGATCGGGTTCACTTTGGGGTAGAACGTGCACTGCTCAAGCTCCTTCGCCGTCGACTCCATCGCTGCAGCTGTGTGCGACGGCGACGCGTGCGTCAGTACGTTCATGTACTTGGCCTTGACCTTGTCGGTCAGCGCCGTTGCGCGGTTGATCCGCGGTTTGAACGTGCACTCGCGCTCGAGGTCGGCTTCCTCTTCAGCCTTGACGCGCTGCGCGAGCTCTTCGCGCGCCTTGTAGTTGTCGGCCTCTTGGTACAGCCGCTCGGACACGGCCATGGGCGAACTCACGGCTTCGTTTGTTGCGCCGTGGCGGCTCCGGAGCTTGGCTGCGACTTTTGTCGACTTGGGGTTCACCTTGGGCGCGAACGTGCACTCGTCGAGCTCGGACTGCAGCAGCTGCTGCTTCATCTGCTCGCGGATCGCGTCTTTCTGGGACTTCCAGCGCGTCACGCGCGCGTGGAACGCTGCATCGTCGTTGTTACTACCCGATGCCGCGTTGTTCGTGCTGCCGCACTTGCCAGTGAGGTTGGTCGTCCCGCCAGCACAGTTGCTGGGTCCTGCATCGCCATCTGCGTCGTCCCGAAAGTGCTCGGTGAAGTCGATGAACTCGTGCTCGTGCGAGTCGGGCGACCCATGTGGCTGATGCTGAGTCTGATACTGAGTCTGCGAGTAGAACTGTCGGTGCGGATTGTACTCGTAGTGATCGTCGCGCTCCTTGCTACTTATGACCGACGACTCGGAGCTGCTCTCACCACTGTGTGCGTCGTGCTGCTGCGCGTACGAAGCGTTTGCGCCTGCGTCGCGATGGAAGACTTGCTGCTGCTGTTGTTGCTGTGGGAGCGTGAACAAAGACGGCACACTGGCAAACATTGGTGCAGCCAATTGCGTGAAGCTGAAGAGTGGCGGCGCTGCGTCGCGCGTCTGCTCTTGCATGTGACTAGGCGGGAAGAAGCTCGCTTGCTGCAGCGCAGCAGTGCTGACGCCACTGCTTCCCGTGAGCGCTGCTCGATTCGGTTCGGCTGCAAGCGACGCCGTTCGGTTCTTGGTCGCTATCCACTCCTGTACACTAAAGCGCGGCGCACGATCGTGCGAGACGCCGGACGCGAGGAACTCGGCGTCGCTTGCGACCATCGGTGCAGTGCCATTGTGCTGCGGTGTCGTGCGCATTGACGCTCGCGATGTTTCGATCGAGGTCGCTGCAAGAGAGGTGGGGACGGGCAGAGACTGGTTGAGTGCGTTTGACCCTGCAGTTGGTGCAAACGCCGACGGAGATACTGGGGTAGGCGCTGTGTACGGTGGCTGCGGTGGAGCAGCGCGAGCTCCGAGCGTCGCAGCGAGCGCAGACGAGAACGACGTCGAGGATACGGGTGTCAAGTTTGCTGGAGCTGCTGGTGCGTGCATTGTTGGCATTGCAAATGAGGTTGGCGGCGACGCCATCGATGCCGCTTTGGCAACTGGTGGTGACGAAGCAGCAGTTTGCGGTGACAGCGTATTCGCGTTGCTATTCGCTGCTGCAGCTGCCGCCTGGAGCTTGGCGATTTGCTGGAAGAGCTGCATCTTGGAGATCTCACCGCTCTTCAGCTGCTGCATGAGCCCTGAGACGGCCAAGCCATGCGGAGACGACGGTGCTTCCATCCTTTCGCGAGTGTCAGAAGGTCGGGATGGTGTGAGCTGCCTCTCCCTCGTGTACGTGGCTGACGTCAACGTAGCGGGTCGTTCGCGCTACACTGTTGCTCTGCGCTCAATCGGTCGACGTCGCGCTGCTTCTCGCACTCGCGTCTGCTCCTCTTCTCGTGCGTTGCACGCACTCACACACAGCGCAAACCGCTATGAACATGGCAGCAGCTGAGCTATTTTGAGACGCGTCGGTTCCGCGAGCCAAGTTGAAGTCGTCCTAATTAGGACCTCTTATACTGTATAAATTGAAATATAGCGACTGTATTCGCCATACAAAATAAATCAAATCCGATCGCAGTCTTGAAGTGAGTTGTTGCTGCTCATCGAATCCTCGCGCGCGATCTGCTGATACACGCATGTACTAGCGATGCAGACGAGCGCGCGTTACATCTTGCTCTTTGCTGCGAGTACGTGTTTGTGTGAGTGCACATGTCTTGCCTCTCTCTATGTACATGCTGCCTGGGCATGCTGGAAGAGGTCGACATATGGCACGATGGAGAGCGTGCATCGCTGACCTCGCGCGTCTTGCGGATTCACGCGCATGCACTGCCCACAGCGCTTCAGTTGCTTGTCAGACTACAAACTGCCAATGCTGCAGTCGTGATCAACACGTGGCCGTTTACGAACGCTACCCGGGCAGCGTTCGCTGCACTCACTGCACACGCGATTGGCAACAATCCGCATCACCCAACAAACGCACACTTGGACGCGATCACAGTTGGCTGCGACCGCTGCGAGGTCGAGCAGTGCGACTTTACGGTCGGATACGGCGGCAGCCCCGACACGAACGGCGAGACGACGCTCGACGCCATGATCCTCGACGGCACGACGATGGAAATGGGTGCGGTCGCGCAGCTGCGGCGCGTGAAAGCCGCGATCCGCGTCGCGCGCGCCGTGCTGCACCACTCGACGCACAGCGTCCTCGCAGGCGACGGCGCACTCGCATTCGCCAAGATGATGGGCTTTACCGAGACAACGCTCGAGACGCCGTACTCGCGCGCTCTGCACGCGCAGTGGCGACTCGCTCAGTGCCAGCCCAACTACTATCGGAATGTCGAACCCGCGCAGAACGCATCGTGTCCGCCGTTCCGGCCAGCAATGAGTGTAAGGAGTGACGGCATGCTGCAGCATGAACTGAATGATCAAGCGCAGAGCTTCGTGACGCAGTACAACCACGACACGATTGGCATGGTCGCGCTGAGCGCCAGTGGCGACATGGCAGGTCTGTGTGTATACGTGTGTGAGTGGCTAGGCGTCTCGACGGCTGCTGCATCGCCTACTCATGTCCTCTGCTCTTTGCTCTCTATCTCAGCTGGGACGAGCTCGAACGGCGCGAACCACAAGATCGCCGGGTGCGTGTGCATATCGCTGACTGTCAGTCGGAGCCACTCGCCCTCACTTCATGTCGTGCCTGTATCGCACTAGACGCGTCGGTGACGCTGCGATCGTCGGCGCTGGCGCGTACGTCGACTCGCGCATCGGCGGCGCAGCGGCCACCGGTGACGGCGACGTCATGATGCGGTTCCTCCCGTCGTTCCACGCCGTGCAAGCCATGGGTCGCGGCGTGCACGTACGACACTAGTTGTCTCGTCTACCGTGCGTCCTTCGTAGCTGCTCACTGACTCACTCACTCACTCATGCCTATGACTATGTACGTGGCTGAACGCCAGCCGCGTGTCGCATGTGAGCAAGCACTTGCGCGCATCGCAGCTGTGTTCCCGACCTTTCGAGGCGGCATGGTCTGTCTGAACCGCGTCGGCGAGTACGGCGGCGCAGGCCACGGCTGGGCGTTTGCGTTCACCGTCCAGACGTCCGAGATGGAGGCGCCGACGGTTGTACCAGTCGCGCCAATCGCGCTCGCGTGACTGATTTGTATGACAGACATAGTGAAGATACGGAGGGATCGATCGATCAAACATGATTCATAGGGCGAGTGGGCGACCCGCGCGTCGTCATCGCCCGTGCTGCTAGCGCCGTCAGTAATGGCAACTGACAGCAGGCAGCACGAGCGACTCGGACGCAGCGAGGGATCTACGACTGACTGACTACCTGTCGCATGTGGTGAGGGGAAGCGTCTACAGGAAATACGGCACGAGCGCACGCTGGCCAAAGTTGTCGGACGACTCGGCGACCTGCGTAAGAGCGGCAGCAATAACAAAGAGGGCGAACAAAAATAATGTGTCAGCGCCACACCACACTATACGCACTGATCGATATGTTCATAGACTCCACAGACACACGCTTACACACAGACATACGGACGCACCTCGCGGAAGAGCTTGAACTCGCGCTCGAGGTTCTCGTCAAACGACAGGATCGCCGCGACGTTACCGCAGCGATAGCAGTAGTTCGGCGCCGACCAGACCGTCACGAGGCTCTTTTCGGGAAACATGTACTTGTAGCCCTCCTGCACGAGCTGGTGTGCGCGGCAGATGAGGTCGAGGCCGTTGATCTGGTTGAACTCGGCCGTGACTTTTGCGCCAAAGAGGTACCCAGCGCCGCGCGGACTCATGGCCCACGTCTCAATGTCCTCGGGGTCCGACCACATGAGGTCGCAGAACGAGCCTTCGTGCGGGATCTCCTGCTGGCGCTCTATTGTGCGGATCTGGTCGAGCGTCCGGATCTCAGGCGACAGGCCACCGTGCACGCACAGCACGCGGCCGTCGATGACCGCTGCGAGGTTGAGGTAGTCAAACACGTCGGTGCAGTACTTCCACGGGTTCGCATTGCCGTACTTGCGCACGCACTCTTCGTAGAAGCCGTAGACCTGCGTAATCTGCCGGCACTCGTGGTTCCCACGCAGGAGCGTGATACGGTCCGGGTACTGCGCTTTGAGGCACAGCAGGAGCTCAAACGTCTCGACGCTGTTGTGGCCGCGGTCGACAAAGTCACCCTAGCGACGACACCGAGCAGCAGCATCGCGCATACGCAAGCGAGTGTGAGTGCACTGCAGTAGCGTGCACACGTGTGCACGCACAGCCAGCAACATTGTCGCACATCGCGACAGCACACGCGCGTACACAAGGCGTGATGTCGTCACGCAGATATGCACACGTACGCACCATAAATATGTAGTTCGTGGTCGGGAGCTCGCCGCCGCAGCGGAAGAGCTCGAGCAGGTCAAAGAACTGGCCGTGAATGTCGCCACACACGGTCACGGGCGAGCTCACGGCGACAACGTTCGACTCCTCGATCAAAATCTGCTTCACGAGCTCGCACACCTGCTTGAGCTCTTGCTCGCTCAAGAGCTTGCCAGCGCGCAGGCTCTCGATCCACTGCTCGGGGCCACCGCCGACGCGTGTGATCGGGCCTGCACCTGCGTCGTTTGTGCTCGCAGTCGTCATCTCAAGCCGTGGTAAAGGAAGAGGGGTTGGAAGGGGGAGAAGCGCGCGATGTCGCTGCTGCTGATGTTGCGGCACGTCCGTCCGAGTGCAAGAGCCAACGAGACTGTCTGCTACGGTGCGTGGCGTTTTCGGAATGGACCGCCCTGCTTTCTTCCGCCTGCCACTCCCTTCTCGTATCAGCGCCTCAATACGTGTGGTTTACATGACAATTGGGTTGATTTAGCCCGAAATTGTTGTGACAAACCCTGTACTAGGCGGAAACAGCCTGTATCAGTGTGACCCACGCGGCATTTGGGCGTTGGCAGCCAGAAGCGCGCCACATTGATACGAGACGTCACACGCACATTTGCAGCAACGTCGACGCGAACGGAACAGCAGCGGAAACAACGAAGTGATGCAATGTCTGCAACCACGTGTCATCTGGACGAGTACGCGTTACGTGCACGTCGATACACACGTCGATGTACCCCGCATATTCTTCTGTCATGCCTCATGCCGCATGAGATCCAAACACCTCGACGGCCACCGATTGGCCGCTGTTTATAGACACAGCCATATTGCATGCGCACTCTACTACACACGAATGAGCGTGCGTGTCAACTTGCTACGCGCTCTGCGATGCACGGGCAGCTGAACGCTTCAGCTCTCGTGTGCCAATTGATACACGAACGCATCTGAGAGCACTGCAGCGAGCAACTCACGAACATCCATCCTGTGTGTGATGGCGTCGTCTCGGTCGCCGCAAGTCAGCAGCAGTGAGAGCAACAACCGCAGCGATGTGCTCGCTTCGACTCCGCCGCCGTTGCCGCCACTGCCACGGAACGCGTCGACTCGATTCGTGCCACTGTCGCCGACGCAGTCGCAGCAGTCGCCCACAAGCTCGCCGAATGTAGGTCGTACAAAGCGCGAAGCGTTCCCGCGCTCGCAGCTCTGGACGTGGAAGCACAACGGCGAGGCGATCAGTGAGCGCTCAGCCACTACGGACAGCGCAAAGGACGACTTGATCGAGAACATGCTCCGCGAGTGCGCGCTGACAGCGCCAGGCGTGAGCAGCAGCGCTGCATCGACACCCGGCACGCCCAGTCGCCGCATCCATCGGCATCACCACGTCATCCAGAACCATCAACACCAGCAGTCGGTACTAGTGCACCGACCGACGTCGTGTCTCTCGCCACGAGCACCCACGCCGCCACTGACAACCCAGCAGCAGCCGCAGTTGCAGACACCGCCGTCTGCGTTCGTAGGCTCGAGGCGGCGCATCCACAAGAACGAGCCGTCAATACGCGACGGCATCGCAACGTCACCGTCGTCGTCAGCGTCGTCACTACGCAACCTCATGGGCGCGGCAGCAGGCGACGGCTGGCGCACGTACAAGTTCGCACATCGCACGAACAAACTGATCGCCAAGACGCGCCAGGCGATCGAAGTGCTGACACACGAGCGCGACGCAGCAGCAGTCGGCAGCAACAAGGTGAAGCACAAGAAGAAGAAGGCGCCACTGGGCGAAGACGCGAGTGCTGCCGAGGACGACAATGACGACGATGACGATGACAGCGACAACAGTGCCGAGCCTGATGCGGTGCTGACGGTCGACGTCACAGCACGCGACCTGCTCATGGAGCAGAGCTCTGTGATGGCTCAGTTTGCGCGCGACGTGCTCACTGACGATGACGACGGCAGCGACAACAACGCTGCTGCTGCGCCAAACAGTAAAGACGACCGTGACGTAGCGTCCACGTCCCTGCCTGTACTCGACAGCGCCGAGTTCTGGCGCATCTACAAGCGCAGCACAACAAGCAAACGGCCAGACTCGGCGCGCAGTCGGTTCATTGCGCACTGCGAGCGCGACGCGCTGCTTGTGCTTCCTGTTCTCGCGCTCGATAAGTCGAGTCGATACGACCGCACACGCAGCGCTTTGCGGTTCGACAACTACTACTTTGGTGACGCGCGCGCTGCAGCGCTCGGTGACGCGCTCGCTGTGCTGCCGGTGTCGGTGCAGCACTTGACAATGACGAACGTCGGGCTCTCGGGCAGCGGCACAGCTGCGCTCCTCAACGGCATAAAGCTGCGCGATCTTCGCGGCCTCGACGTCTCAGCAAATCGCATCGGCGTTGGCGTTGGCTCGAACGCGACGCGCATGGTCTTGCAGCGCCTCGCGGACCCGCACGTGCACCTCACGACGCTCGCGCTCGGGAACAATCAGCTCGGCGACGCGGCCGTGAATCGCCTCGTACAGAGTCTGCTCGAACGGTGTACGCTCACGCACCTCGACTTGCAGCAGAACGCGATCTATGACGCGGCTGCGGCGATCGGTGAGCTCTTGCGCGTCGCACCATCGCTCACATCGCTCAACCTGTCATGGAACCACATTAGGGGCACGCCAGCCCAGCACTTTGCGACATGCATGCGCGACAATTGCACGCTCACGCATCTCGACCTGTCGTCGAACTCGCTCGGGACGACTGGACGCGCCGACGTCGAACTCGGTGCGTGTCTCGCATTGAACACGGCGCTGCGGCACCTCGACGTGTCGCACAACCACATCCGCGCCAAGTCGGTGCTCGTGTTTGTCGACGCCTTGCGGTCGAACCGGACGCTCGAGACGCTCCACATACGTGGGAACCCGATCGGCCATCTCGGTGCCGAAGCGATTGTCCGGGCCGTCGCAAGCAGCGCGATCGCAACGTGCGCGGTCGATATGGGCGCGTGCAACCTCGAGATCGACGAGGATAGCAGCAGCAGCAGTAGTCCGCATGCGCTCGTGTTTAGCGGCGGCACGTTCACGCTCCAGACTGCCGAGCACGCCGACGCGATCCTCTTGCGCGAGCTGCTGCTGCTGTGCTGGCAGCGCAAGACCGACGTCGTCGACACGCGATACAACGGCGCGCCGCTCACATTGAACCGCAAAGACGAGCGCGCGTTCTTTGCGTCAGTACCAGCGACCGGCACGGTCGTGCTTACGACGCAGCCCAACTTTGAGCGCCGCGATGAGCTGATCGCTTCGAGTGGCGTGACGCAGATCGTGGAGCTCTTGACGCGGTCGTTTGGGCACCGACCGAACGAAGTCGACGACGACGCAGCGGCCAAGCTCTTTTGTATCGGATTGTTGGCGGACGAGTACGCGTTCAGTGTCGAGCACGTGAACGCTCTGCTGGCGGCCTTCCCAGCGCATACGGCGCAGGTCGAGAAGGCGACCGCCGCAGCGATGCTGATTCCGCAGATCCGCGCGAGTGGCGACTCGGTTGCTGCGTCAGCCGACGATGACGAGGTCGTTGATTGTGCAGCCATGGCGCCGCCTGCGACGTTCTTCGAAGACAAGGACAAGGACGGCCAGATCGACGTCTGTGGCGACATCTGCATGGTCCTAGGGCTCGAAGGCCTTTCGGCACTCGAGCAGAGCTACGTCGAGCAGCGCGTTGGCAAGTGGATCGCGTTCAACGCGCGCAATCCGACTGGCGCGTACGCGCTCAACATGGCGAACGCGCTCGACCGGCGCATCCTCGTGCGGCTCTTCGAAGACAATAGGTACGAACAACGCATGCGGACGAGTGCGAAGCTGCTCGACGTCTCGCAGCACGGCGAGCGCGCACAGGCACTAGCCGGTAGCTTCCGGAACGTCCGACTCAACCATCGACCGGTCGTGATGGACTCAACGTGGACAGTCCCGCGCAACGGCGTGCTCGCATTCGACTTTGCTTCGACGCAGCGGCCGTCGAGTGCGTGCACGGCGCTCAGCGACACTGCGTTCGAACAGTTCGTGACCGAGTTCACGCACTTGGGCGTACCCGCTGAGCTCAAGCTCGTGGGGCTCCGCGCCGTCTCGACGCGCTACTACTTTACGAGCAGCCAGACGCAGCGCGTGATGGAGCACTTTGGTGCGTGCGAGCGCGTTGGACCCACGGGTACGCTCGCACGCGCCGAAGTGTTCATCATCCTGTATCGCCGGACCGTCGATGCGTGGCACCACTTTGAGTCGCTCGCTTTGCTCGACGTTGCAACAAAGCTGCTTGTGCTCGATCGCGTCGGGTACCTCAATTGCTTCCACCCGCTGCAGGCACACGCCACGTACGAACGTCTGCTGCTTGACGCATTCGACCAGCGCCAGCTCGTGCTCGTGCTCGTCAAGCTCGGAGCGAGTGGCGAGGTCGAGCTCAGTGACGTTGTGCTCAATGGCGTGGCGCCAGTCGCAATCGAGACGTGGCGACAATGGACAAGCGACGACAAGCTGCCGATACACGGCAGCGTGAGCGTCACGATGCGCGCGACACCAGCTGTCGAATCCGAGACGCAGCTGCCGATGACGAGCGTCCGTCGAAAGCTCCTGCAGACGCTGCTGCTCACGGGTGAGCGCAAGGCGCAAGAGGGTGCAGCGGTGCAGTGAGTGCGACGCTCGAGACGAGTGCGTTGTGCCAACCAGTAGGACGTAGGACGAGATAGAGGACGAGAAGACACACGAACAACGCCAGTGTTGTGATCGACAGTGACTGTTCTGTCCTGACGCAGCGCTACTGGCGCGCACGGAGCAGCCGCGTCGTGATGAGTGCCGTTGACGCGACGATCGTCGCGACAGCTGCAAGCGCGACCTTGTCATCGTACAGCTCGCGCAGTCGATCGCTCAGACTCGATGCGAACGTACGTGTTGGCTTCTGCGTCTTCTGCGCCTTCAGCGTTTTCTTAAACTTGGTACTGCTGCAGCACTCGGCACCGCCTGCACCACTGCAGCAGCCCGACTCGCTTTTGCCCTTGCCTCCACAGCCACCGTCAGACCCGCAGCCGCCATTGGTGCTGCTGGGCGACGACGAGCACGTATCTTCGACGTCGCCGTCCTCGTCACACGAGCTGCAGTCGCTGTCGCTTCCACATCCACCGGACACGTCGCCATCGCCACTGGTGCGTGCGAGTCGATTCGCGTGGTCGGCAGCTGACTGGCGACCGCGTGCGAGGATGTCGCGCCGGATCGCTGCAGCAGCCTCGGTCACGGGCTCGGACTGCGTGACGACAGTCGCTGTGACGTGGAATCGCGCGCTCGTGTCGATGCGCACGACGGCCGTGCAGCCCACGAGGTTGTCGTCGCGCTTCAGCAGCACCTTTGTATAGTTCTTTGTATGCGCGACTGTGAACCGCTCGTCGTCCGAGACCTCCGTGTTGATCCAGACCTGTGATGTCGGCGTCGTCGTCCAAGGGCACCAGTGAGTCCATGCGTCCCACACAGTCAGTCCATAGTCCCATACACACACAGTCGTACCTTTTGGGTCGTGCCGACGAGCGCGACGTACGGGTCCAGTCGTTCAAACAGCGTCGTGAGCGTCCGGCTCCGGCCCTTGACGACCTGCGTCGGCACGCGCGTCATCTTGGCCGCTGGCGTGCCTGGTCGTGGGTAGAACTGCGAGATGTTGAGGATGTGGAACTGATAACGTGCGACAAGCGCGAGCGTCTCGCTAAAATGCGCGTCGGTCTCGCCCGGAAAGCCGCAGATGATGTCGGTCGCGAGCGTCAGGCCCGGGACGTTCGCCAGCAACTTGTCGGCAACGGTACAAAAGTCGCGTGCCGTGTACTCGCGGTTCATTGCCAACAGCACATCGTCGCTGCCCGACTGCACTGGGACGTGCAGGAAGCTGTAGACGCTGTCGTGGTTGAGCACGTCCGCGATCGCGTCGAGGTGCGTGAGGATGTACGGCGGGTTCGTCATACCGACGCGCAGCATGACGTCGCGTGGGAGCACGGCGAGCACCGCGCGCAAGAGCGTCGGGAGGTCGGTGCCAATGTCAAGGCCGTACGCCCCAGTGTCCTCGGACGACAGCCAGAGCTCAGTCACGCCTTCGTTCACAACGCTCTGTGCGCGCGCGACGATCGCATCGACTGCGTAGCTCCCGAGCTGGCCGCGCGCGTGGCGCGTCTTGCAGTACGTACACGCACCGAGGCAGCCGGTACTCAGTGGGATGATCTCGACCATTGGGTTCTTCCGGATCTTTGGGAGGTCGAGCTCCGGTAGCCGGTGCTTTGCGAGCAGCCGCACGCTGTGGCCTTTGAGCGTCTCTTCGACGACTTCGACGACGCGGTCGACTTGTTGGATCCCGACGATGCTCACGCCATCGAGGCCTTTGAGATACCGGTCGGCCTGCGGCACGCAGCCAGCGACAACGACGGCTTTGCCGAGACCGCGACCCTTGGTCACGAGGTGCATGAACGCGGCCTGTGACGGGTCCTTGACCGTACAGCTGTTCAGCAGCCTAGCGAGTCGCGAGTAGCGAGCGATGACAGTCGTCAGCGGGCAGAGGGCAGAGAGCATGTGTATCGATATGATAAGTGGACGTACCAGAGTTGCGCTTCGTTTGCGTCCTGTGTGAAGCGGTAGCCGTAGCTCGCCAACACGCCTTGCATGTACTCCGAGTCGCTCACGTTGTGCGAGCAGCCGTACGTCTTGAGCCTAGCAAACAGAGAGGTGCAACGAGTTGCTGTCAGCAACACGTATGCAAGTACACGAGTCAGGTACAAAGTGCGCACCAAATGAGCTGCGTGCCAGGAACGCTCGTGCGGTCGTCGTCCGAGTCGCGTGATCGATGAGCGAGAGCGCCTGGTGTGCGCTTGGGCGCAACGACTGCTGCGCGTGCAACGTTCATGTCTGCGCGGCTGAGCTCTTCCTCGCCGATCATGTCCTCGATATCGTCGAGATGCGCTGCCATCGTGATGTACTGTTGGTTTGTTGCTAGTGCTGCTACTGTGCGTTTGTAACGAGTGCTGGTGCTTTAGTGGTGCTGTGAGCCGGAATCGGGAGGATGGATTGTGCGCGTGCTGTGGCTGCTGGTCGAGACAGCGGTGGTGGTTGGGCGGTGGCGGTAGCAACGGCGGTGAGCTGTTCGTGCCTCAATCGATGATGGCAACAACAGCTGAGCCTCTGGACAGTGCAGCGCGTGTGGGCAGCTCGGTGCGTCTATGGAGCAGGAGGAGCTCTGACCCCCAAGTCTCAATTGCGCAAGAGTCATAAACCGATTCGTCTCGATTACATACGCAGTGCAGATTTAATCGAGAAGTCCACCTCACACCCATCATCCCAACGCTGACCGCGATGCGTCTGGAGCATGCGAGTGCTGTACTTGTACGACCCACCTGAAGCAAGTCAAATCGACCGAGCGCAAACAAGAGCGCTTGCCGAGTTACAGCTTGTGCACTCGAGTGGTTTCGGTGCAGATCTGTGCAGTGCAGAACCACCAAGGTGGCAAGAACCACAAAGTGGTGGCGAGACGGGTGCAAAACGAGTCTCAGGATCGACTTTGCTTGTAGTGTCGTCGATTTGTGCGCATTGCGAGCTTCCACTGGATCGTTGGATCGAGACTCCACGACTGGCGCACTGGTTGCTCAGGTGAACGATCAGCCAACTGACGCGAAGTTCTCGGCAAGCGCCATCGAGTTGTGGCTAGTTTGACATCCGTCCAGGATCGAAAGACATCCCTCTCGCACCTTCTTGACACGCCAGCCGTGTGAGCAGTTAGTGCTATGGTGTCAGGACGTTGCCGAATCGCCAGAAGGTGAAGTGTCATGCGAGAATTGATTCACCTCTACGACGCAGAAGATCAAAGCACTCACGAAGGCCAGTTGCATCGCTCGACTGATCGAAATCCGAGTGTGCGGTCAGATGCGGTTCGCGGTCGCCCAATCCGCCACACAAAGCATTGCAAACCGATGAACAACGTGTGGCAATCGTGAGAACATTCGTGTTGTGCGCTTCTGTCATACGATATGCATGAGGACTCGACAACGGCGCTCAGTCAGTCAGTCGCTCAAAGCTCACAGAGCTGGACGGAAGCCTTCGTACGCGTTCAGCACGTTCAGACGGCCGTGGCCGTACTGGTTGTTCGGCCAGTTCTTGTCCGACGTGCCGCCGCACGTGTAGTTCGAGAATTGGAGACCCTTCTGGTCCGTCGTCGTGTACAGCGCGATCTTGACCTCGTCGATCGCGAGGTCCGGCTTGGCGCTGAGAAGGAGCGCGACGGCGCCCGTGACGTGCGGTGCCGCCATCGACGTGCCCGAGTAAGTGTCGTACGACGTGTCGCTGTCCGACACCGACGAGTACACGAGCGAGCCCGGAGCGGCGATGTCCGGCTTGCGGCGGCCAGCGCGCGTCGGACCCTTGGAGCTGAACGACGAAAGACCGTCCGTGCTCGTCGTCGAGCCGACGCCAATGACGTTCGGGTAGTCGCCCGGCGAGCCGACTGTCGAGCAGCCTGTGCGACCAGCGTTGCCCGCTGAGAAGACCGGCACGATGCCGGCCTTGACCCACGCGTCGACTGCCGACTTGAACCACGGGTCGCTGTCCGTGCTGCCCCAGCTATTGTTCACGACGTGCGGCGCCTTGGTGCAGTCTGGGTTCGCGCCCTGCGTGTCGGTCGGACACAGGATCCACTGCGCACAGTCGACAATGTTCGACTCGATGAAGTAGCCGTCCGCGTCCGTCGTGATCTTGCACGCCATCCACTGCGCGCCAGGCGCGACACCAAAGCCCTTGGCGCCGACGATCGTGCCCATGACGTGCGTGCCGTGGCCGCGCGGGTCGTTCGGCTCCGACGACTTGGCTTCGGGGTCGAACCAGCCATACGCGCCACGGAAGTTGCGCTTGAGGATCTCGTGCGTCGCCCGCGCGCCCGTGTCGAGCGTCGACACGACGACGCCCTGGCCGATGTTGCCGTCCGCCCAGACGCTCGGCGCACTGATCTTCTTGACACCCCACTGCTGACCCACGAGCTCCTTCGTGTCCTCGTCGACTGGCTCCTCAAACTTGATGCGCTTCTGCTCACGGATGCCGCGCACTGATCCGAGGCTAGTGAGTTTCTCGAGCAGCTCGAACGACGCGGCCTGGACGTACACCTGGTTTGAGATCCAGAGGTTTTTGAAGCCGCCGTGGAGGCCCGTGGTCTCCTGGCTCAGCACCTTTGTCACCTCGGCCGACGCGGCGCTGTTGAGCGTCTGGAGCTTCTGCGCGACGGCGTTGAGCTTCGCGTTGCGTGACGCAAACGCATTCTCCTCGATACTCTCGAGCGTCGACTCGGTCGACTCGGCGAGCTTGATCACGAGGTTCACAGAGCCTTGCTGACGCAGCGTGCGGTGCACGTTTGGGTGGATGCGGGTAGTGGTGGCGTCGCAGACGCCGGCAGAG
Organism: Globisporangium echinulatum; assembly: GCA_023336405.1. Taxonomy (NCBI): domain Eukaryota; phylum Oomycota; class Peronosporomycetes; order Pythiales; family Pythiaceae; genus Globisporangium; species Globisporangium echinulatum. The sequence goes on along the minus strand of JAADWX010000136.1, from coordinate 21,385 downwards.
AGCGCGAGTGCGGCGAGGAACGTGGCGAAGCGGACGTTCATCTTGACGTGGTGACGTGGGAACGCGGAGACTTGGACTTGGACTTGTGCGGTCGAAGGCGAATCGAGTTGTGGGCGGCAGCTGCAACAACGATCTATCGATTGATCGATCGGTCGAAGGCGAATCGAGTTGTAGGCGGCAGCTGCAACAACGATCTATCGATTGATCGATCGGTCGAGTGTTGCATTCGACAGTCAGTCAGGCAGTCAGCAGAAAGAACGGCAGCGCGCTGAAGCGAATGACGTCGAGGGCCGAGTGTTGTAGCATTGGTGCAGCTGGTCACAACCGGTCAGCACGGGTGTGTACTGTACGCGAATGAGTCCTCGCGTCCAGACCTCATGACTCTGATTACTACGTTTGGGTGTGGATACGCTGGTGTGCAGAGAGGCAACGAGAGGCACCACATGACTGCATGCGTTGACAGCGGATCCAGCGCTGATCAGATGTGTCTGTGGTCGCGTGCGTGAGAGCTCGACCAAAACAACATGACGTCGAACAGCCCTTGATGCTCGATGCGAGTGAGCGAGTACTTTCAGCTCGTACGTCCATCGTGGGCGACATCGAGACGCCTTCGTAGAGCTCGTCGGAGGGAACAACCGTGCTGTGTAATCGCGCGCGACCTCGTCGGTGGATGCGTGTACTGGTACTAGTACCAGAGGTCTCGACGAGTGTCGACAGAGACGATTCACTGATCTAAGTCGAGATTGCTCGGCCCGTCGTTCACTGACGCGCTCGTTCCCGCACTCGTTTGCTCATCAGGCCGCACTTTCAAATACGCGAGCCTTGCAGTCGCACACTCGCACTGCCTATCACACACTCCACGACATCTGAGAGGCTCGCGATGTCATGCGCATCGACAACGACACAGTTCGAATGCGTCCCGTGTCCTTGCTGCGTCCGCCTTCGACATGGGAGCACGAGCTCGCAGTCGATGACGCGCTATAGAGCTTGATGCATTAGTTGCAAGCCACATTCTCCAGTCTGTCCGAACACGATGGACGATGAAGTTCGTGGCGCCTTGTGACTGCCTCAGTGACCTCATGAAACCCTTCACGTCCATGTTTCGAGTCTTCTGCTGTTGAAACGAGTGATATGTGTGGAAGACGCCAGGCGTAGGCAGCACAGAGCACCAGAGCACCAACACGCATACGAAAGCCATAGGAGCAAGCCATAGGAGCGCAAGTGTCAGCGGCGCCTCCTCATTGCTTCGTCCCTGTACTGACCATTTCCGATACTGTTGGCTGGCAAACCGCGTGGACGATCAGCTGGCGCTCGACACACGGCGCAACAGGATCGAGCCTCGTTTGTGACGCAAACTGCCTCTCTACAAGCTGCATCTCACCATCTCGCCATCTCACCCATTCTCCATCCGCTGTTTGCCCTTAGACAAACTTGCAGACAACTGTCGGCACGCGGTAGACGTCGCCGTTGTCGTCCGAGCACGACGTCTGGAACTCAATGTACTTGCGGCTGCAGTCAACGAGCCCTTCGTAGCGTGTTTCGACCCACGCGCGCAGCGGCAGCGTAAGCTGCTTTGCGTACAGCTCTTTGAGTGCTTTGCCAAACGCGTTGCGGTCGTAGAGCATGAGGCCGCTCACACTGCGGTAGCGCGCGTCATCGCCTCCTGCGGTCGCGCCCATCTCGGCAACGTCGTGGAACAGCAAGTCGCAGTGGAGCGCCGTGCGTTCGCGAAAGCACTCGAGAAAGTCGCCGAGCGTCGCGTGCGACGGCAGCTCGAGGAGCGTCGAGTCCCATTTTGTAAACCCTGGCGGCTTGCACTTGACTTCGCTCATCTCGACAACGTCGTACTCGTCCTTCGCTTTTGCTGGCGGCGCAGGCTCCTGCATCAAGTACATGTTGAGTCCAAGCGAGTTCGACGAGTCCTTGAACGCATCGACGTCCTTGTGCTGCAGCAGCTTGAGGAGCTCGAGCATCGCGAGGCCCGTGACTGACGCGGTCGTCGTTGCGATCGCCGGGATGATCTTGCCGGCAATCATCTTGCACTTGTGGCGCGACGCCTCGCGGATCCGATAGTTCCGCGCTCGGAGGTTCGACGCCGCGTAGATAAAGTCGATGTGGAAATTCAGGTCCTGGTCCTTCTCAAAGTCGGCGGGTTCAAACGTGAGACCGTCGAGGTCGAGCGCCGCGAGCTCGTCGAGGAGCGCTGCGAGCTCAGTGCGGTCGGCATCGTTGGAGCTCGCGAGCTTCTCGTCTTCGAGACGCTTGATCTCGTCGGCGTCGGCTGCGATCTTCTCGGCCGTTGGCGTCCACGGCTTGAGCGCGTGCGTCTGCGCGAGTGCGTCGTACGTTGCACTCGCACGCCACGGCGACGTTGCCGGTACGAGCGCAACCTCTGGCGGCGCCTGGAGACCATAGCACACAGCGAGGATGTTGGCCGTCGCGCGCACAAAGTTGAGATGGAGCGCGTCGGTTGGATCAAACGCATCAAGCGGCGTCGGGAAGCGCTTCGCGCCGGACCAAAACTTCTCGCCCGAGTTTGTCAAGTGGTCTTCTGGAAAATTGTGAATGAGCTGCCGAATGCGGTCGCGAAACTGCGCGGCCAACAGCTCGACTGCGACATCCAAGCAGGCGTCAAACGTCATGCCGCGTGCACGCGCCAGCGTCTGCTGCAGCGCGCGCAAGCGCTCGAGCTCTTGGACAATCGCAGCTTGTGCGGCCTTTGCGTTCGGATGCTCAAGCGTCGCGCGACGGACCTTCGCGAGGTACTCGTCGCGGTGCTCGACAAACTTCTTCGCGTCCGCTGCTGGCGCGACGAACACGTCCTCAAACTGCGCGCGTGCCCACTCGATGCAGTGCTCAATGAGCGACGGAAAGTTCCGGAGCGTACACATCGGAATGTTGTCATCTTCCGCATCCTTTGGACCGTCGGCGTAGCTCTGCGTCTTGTACGGCAGCACGACCTGGACGTTGCATTTGGTCCCGAGCGTCCCGCTCTCGAGCAACGGGAGCTTGTGGAACACGCACTTGCTGTCGACGTACAGCCGCGCCTTGACGTTGTCAAGTGCGTTCGTCACGACGTCGAGGTCGGTCCAAAAGTCGTCGTCAAAGACGTTCTCGGTATGCGGCGCAACGAGCTGCTCAAGCGTCCGGACCTGAAGTTGGTCGTTCATTGCGTGGACAGCAGCAGTCGCAGCAACCGACTTGGGCTGCCCGACGTTGTGCGCGCGAAAGAGGAACTGGCGATTCAGGTTGCTCACTTCGATGCGGTCGTTGTCCGTCACGGTCACAAGCCCCTTGGGGCCGCACGCGAGGCCGAGCATTGCAAAATTCTTGAGGTACTCGCACCCAAGCGCGCCACAGCCGACGAGGAACGTCCGGACGTTGCTCAGGCGCGTGTGGAAGTCACGGCCAAACATCGTGATCACATGGTCGTAGCGTGAGTTCAGTGGCGTTGCGTCCGTCGGGCGGTCCGTTGGTAGCACCTCGAATGCGTCGAGGTAGAGCCACTGGTTCAGTGGCGTGAACTTGCCCGTGAACTTGACGATCTCCTGCGCGACGACGCCGCCAAAGAACGCCGCGAGCGGGTGCAGCTCGATCGCTGCATACAGCGCTGTCTGGAGCACGACCGCTTCATCGAGCTCGTCGACTGCAAACGGTTCTTTGCCTTCATCGCTTTGCGTCACCTCCGACAGGTGCTGGATGCCAGTGCGGGCGACCGCCAACACTTCGGCAGCGTCTGCGTCGTTGTGCGGCGTCGGCAGACGACCATGACGCGCTTCAAACTCGAGCAAAGCCCACGTCGCGACGTGGAGCTGCTCGGCGCGGCCAAACTTCGCACCGTCAGTAAACATGAGCCCAAAGTCACCAGGGGCGACCGGTGCAACCAAGTTGGCTTCGAGCGACCGAAAGTGCTGGGTCATCGGCTTCTTGTGTTGCGTAAGGATGCCACCGCCTTCGTACGGCGTGAACGCCGACGTGTCGCCGATCTTGAGCCGATACGGATCAAACACGTCGACGTGCTTGCCGTTCCGAAACATCTTCTTCGTCGCAAACGCGATGCGGCGCGGCCCCAGGCTCGCGATGCTCTGCTCGGGGTCAGCTACCAAGCGCATCCCCTCAACGTCGCTGAGCTCGACCCAGCCGTCGTGGTCGGAATCCGGGAGTTCGTGCATCTTGCCGTCGTCGTCCGGTCCAAGGAGCGACAGCACGCCGTCCGAGTCGTTCGTAATGTCCGTGATGATGCGCGTGATCGGCGCTTCGCCGGTTGCGTCGTGGACCGTGAAGCTGTCGCCAAAGTCCGTGAACGCGTAGCCCATCGCGCCGCGAATGTCGCAGAGAATGAACCCGATCGCGGGCGACTGCGCGCGGCAGAAGCGGTTCCAGCGCAGCAGCTCCGAGCGCGCCGTGTGCGTAAACACGACGACGTTGTGCGCGCCAACGACGGCTTCCGTGAGCGCACCGGTGTGCACCGACACAGTCACGACCTTGTTGAGCTCCGCGAGCTTGTGCGCGACGGCGGCAGCGCGCGGATGGCCGACGTCGGTTTCGGAGAGGAAGAAGTTGGCGCCGAGGTCCTTCATCTCGGTCACGCCGTCTGCGCAGTGCGTGTCAAGCAATTAGCAGTAGGAACGACAGGTTGTCAGTCACACATACACACACGTAGCTAGACAGACAGACCCATTGCTGTATTGGCAACGCACCGTCGTGGAGCGTGATCGCCCCTGGGCCAGCGAGAATCAGGTTCTTTGCGCACTCGATGCCGACGCCCTGCAGCCCGACGATCAGCACGCGTAGCTTGACGAGCTGTCGACGAGGAGCACACATATACACATAGACGTACAAATGTGTACATGCGCAGATGTGAGCATACACATACGAGTTGGAGAAATAGAGGGGGAGAGAGGGAAGAGGGGGCGATGGCGATCCCTCGCTTCCCGCCATGCGTCTGGGTGCATGCGACGCACCTTGGCCATTGTCTCGAGACCGAACGCGCCGATCTGGCGGCTGTACTTGTCCATGAAGCCCGCATCCTTCTCGAGCTGCGTTGCCATCTTGGTCGCCATCTTGCTATCTCTCTCGTTGCCACACACACACACTACGACGTGCGCGTTTTGAGTTGTTGCTGCTGCGGTCGTTCTCGTGCGCTCAGAAGCTCGTACGTTGGCAAGTGAGATCACGTGCTTGAAACCGATCCGGCGAACCTGCTTTCTTTCATCATGACAGTTGATAGTATATCCTTAATTACCTGATTGTACAGTAAATGTTGGGTTGAAAATGCACTGCTGCAGATTGCGAATATTCCGACTATATCTATGTTCTAGCAAATGACAAATGTCGGTACTATAGCTTTCACTATTTAACAACTCTTGATATTATTTTGCAAGTGTCAGGTGTACTGTGATACCACGATTCATGAGCTGGATACCACCAGATCCTGCATGCTTTCTCAGTCGAGACACATCGACATCGCACTCTACTGCATGAATGTTAGTGACTACAAAGACTCTTGGAATCGTACTTGCACGCCACCAGGTCATATATGCTCCCCTTTTCAATCGTCGCATGTGCTACGACGTCGAGATCAGCCGCATTGAATCCACAGTTGTTCAACGTCACATTCGTATCGTCTACGCTGAATGGCGCTGCTTGCGCAATCTATACTACCTACTGGCGCATTGCGCGCTCTATCATACAATCTTTCACTCGCTGTCTCACACTCTCACACTCTCACACTCTACCTCTCGCTCTCTCTTGCTGACTTTACTCACACACCGCTCTCACTCACTTGCTATACTCTCCATCCGCACCACTCACGTCTATCGAACGCGACGCCGTTGATCGCACGCTCACTCACGTTGCGTGCTGGTAGTGCCGGCAGTCAAAGCAGAAGCGGCCGTGCCACGACGAACTCGCCGAGCTGCAGTCCGAGCAACAGACGCGACCGCATCGGTCGCAGTGGTGCTTCCGCGAAAAGAACGCAAACGGCTCGACGCACACCATGCACGCAAGCACGTCGGTCTCTGGGATCCACGACGGCGTTGCGGTCAAATACCGCAGCAGCTACAATCGTACACAAACACACAATCAACTCGGGTGTCAGTGACCTGAGAGGCAGATGCATATACACAGATCAACAGCAGCAGCAGCAAAGTATGGACGTACGTTCGTAGCTGTTGAATGTGCCACGACGCGCACGCCGTCGGCATCTGGTACGTTCGGGTCGGCACCATGGCGCATCAACAGCACGGCTTCGTCCTCCATGCCTGGTAATACAGCAGCCATAGTAGCCATAGTACAAACAGCTGTCAGTACGACACTCACACTCATACATACACTCACTCATACACACGCACACACACCTTTGTCGACGCAATAGTGCAGTGGCGTGCGCTTGCGAAAGTCGAGGCTTTGTGGGTCGGCGCCATAGCGCAGCAGCTTGGCCAAGAGCTCAACGCCGTCACTGCCACTACGCTTGACCATCGCAACCAAATGCAGTGGCGTCTGCTGGAGGTTGTTCGTTGCGTTTGCGTTCGCGCCAAAGCTCAGCAGGAGCTCCATCACGCGGTCCGCGCGCGCAAACGTGAGCTGCGCAGCGAGGTGCAGTGACGCGTTGCCGTCACGATCGCTGCTGTCGAGATTCACAAGCGGTAACACGTCAGGCCGGAAGAACAGACCGACAACGTCGACACTGCCGCTCCGCACGGCAACGTGCAGTGGTGTCTGGCCGCGCTCGTGCTCGGCGTGTGCGAGCATTGCAGCGCGTTGCGCGTCGTCGGTGTCGTAGCGCATGAGCTCAGCGAGTGCGAGCTCCGCGTCGCCAGTCGCGACCGCAAGGTGCAGCGCCGTGTTGCCGTTCACGTCCATTGCAAGCCCAGCGTTGGTGTCACGCAGTCGCTGGCGCTGGGCGACGCGGCTGTTGTTACCGCCTGGCGGTATTGAAGCGCTGCTGCTGCCTGCGATCTGCGCGAGCGCGGCCTCGGCAGCTTCCGCGCGGTCGCGTAGTCGCTCGAGCGCTTCGAGCGCCTGGCGCAGCATGAGGTTCTCGGGTGCGCGGGCATCTTCTTCAAACGGAAGACTCGCGTTCGACGCTGAGCGCGAGTGCAGCAACTCGAGCAGTTCGTCAACCGGATCTTCCGAAAACGAACTCGTCTCGACCGAGTACGACGCCATCGACCCGCGCTCAGTCGCATCGACAGCCGGTGGCGGCTTGAGACTTGCAAGCCGTGAAACAACGCTCTTCTCGTTGCTCTCGACTGTTTGCTTGACAACGGATGCTGTCGCTGCTGTCGCCTCGCGAGTTGCTCGAAGCTGCATGGCGCGTCTCGCAGCGCGTTGCTGTGTGAGCCACATGCGCACGACGCGCTGTAGCAGCGTCGCTGCGTGCAACCGCACGAGCTGTTGTCTTGCGAGCCAGCGTCGCGCCGCACACTGCAAGACCTGCACCGCGCAGTCGCGTCGGCGCTTGCGTTGCTTGCGTTCGCGCACGGCGCGCCATCGCAGCTGCACACTGCACACAACTGCGCGCTGCTGCTGATACCGACGCTGCATTGCACGCGTCTGCCACCGGCGCTGGATCGCATTAGCACAGCACTGCCGCAACTGCTCGCGCTGCAACTCGAGCGCATCGAACGCCTGTTGCCGCAGAAACACGCGCGTCTTGCCGACCTGCACGCGCTCGGACGGTAGCTGCAGCTGCGCGATTAGCGCTGCAACACTGTCACGACTGCTAGTCTCTCCAGTCTCGTGACCATCAGGGCTGCTGCTGTTGCTGCTGGTCTGTAGCTGCTGACGTGGCCTCATCAACACGCTGTAGTGTGCTGCAAACTCGGCATGCGGCATGCGCACTGGGAACGACTGGCGCATGATTTCAACGGCTTTGAGCACACCGCCGTAGCGCAGCTGCAGTGCGACCTTCGCCGCATCGAACGCGTCGCACCGACTCACGTCGTTTGGCTTGATGCACCGGATGTAGTGCGTCTGCGTCTGCCGCACGACGTCAATGAGCGCTGCGAGTTGCTGCTTGAACTGCGACGCAATGCCGACCGCGCTGATCGCCGACGACCGGCGCCGGAGCTTTGGTGGCGTCTGCGCGTCGCGCTGCTGTGCTGCATCAACGAACGCGCGAAAGAGCGTTGCGAGCTGCGCGTTGCACGACGCCTCGAGCAGCGCAAAGACCTCGTTGTTCGGTTGGTCCTTGTTCGTGTCGCAAAAGCCGCGTGTGCTGTACTGCACTGCGCCGGCGTAGTGGTGCACTGTGAACGCCGCGTCGGCCTGCTCGGTCCGTGTCGCGCTAAAGTGCGCGTGATGCTGGTGTTGGAGATACAGCTTGCGCGCAAAGCCGTGGTCACTGCCCTTTGGGATGATGCACTCCTCGTCGAGGAGCGCAAACAGTCCGGTCGGGCGCAGCTCGAGCAGCTCGAGACACTGCGCGTTGTCGCTGTACGTAACCGCATGCCACGCGATGCCTTCGTCGACGTGCAGCTGCTGCTCGCGCGCGAGGATGTCGTCCACGAACTCGGACTGGAGTTTTTCGTTTGCGTAGTTGATACAGAGCTGCTCGAACGCGTTCACGTCAAACGCCTCAAAGCCAAAGATGTCGAGCACAGCAATACACTGGAGCTGCGATGGCGATGGCGATGAGGCTGATACCGTCGCACTTGGACGACGGACTGCTGGGGCGTTCGCGTTGATCTTTGCAACGAGGAACTGGAAGAGTGCGCTGTAGAGTGTCCGTGCCATCGCGTCGCGCGCGTCGCTGCACTGCGCTTGACTGAGGTTCACGAGAAAGCACTCGCCGCTGATCGCGATCTTGCGCGTCGTGAGCGCAGCCAAGAACGCGTCGCGCTCGACGCCGAGCAATGTTGCAACGCTTGCAAGGTGCTCGGCCGGTGAACGATGGGACTGCGACGTTGGTGCAAGACGACACGGTGCTGCAGCACTCGCACTGCAGTCGTCATCGTCATCCGTCGACGGAATGAACGCGACGTTCCCGAGATGCAGCAGCGCCGCGACTGCAGTCCACAGCGCAGTCTGTTCAGCGGCCGAGAAGCCGAGCACATCGAGTGACGGCACGACGCGTGCAAACTGCGCTGCGTCCTGCGTCGTCGCGCCACTGCTGCACAAGTACGCAAAGTCGTGGGATGCAAGATTGCCGAGCTCTAGCGAGTGCCGTAGCGATGCGTCGGCGCCAGCGAGCAGCTCGTAGAACACGTGAAAGTTGCGCTCGCCAGGCGTCTGCCGCACGACGCGGACGCTCTCGAGCAAGTACGTGTCGACGCTTGTGCCAACCATTGCGAGTTTGAACGCTTGGCTGCTGCTGTGCGCTGCTGCAACAAAGAACATGCGCACAAACTTGCCAAAGCGGCTGCTGTTGTCGTTCCGCAGCGTCTGTGCGTTGCCAAACGACTCGAGGATCGGGTTTGCGCTCAGGAGCTGACTGCTGCTCATTGCGGCATCCGACTCGAACGTAGAGGCAGCAACAGCATCCGCGCGCGTGCTCACGTCGGCGAGGTAGTTCATGACAAACTTGGTCGTCTCGGTCTTGCCAGCGCCGCTCTCGCCGCTCACGAGGATCGTCTGGTCGCGCTTTGTGGTGTTGCCGGTCTGCTGCAGCGATCGAAACGCGCTCTCAGCAATCGAGAACACGTGCGGCGGGAGCGCAGTCGTTGCTGTTAGCAGTACAGATGTGCTCGATGGTTCACTGTGTGCTTGTTGATCGGCTGATGCTACATCGCCACTGCGACTCGCGATGCGTGCTCGATATGCGTGCATGTCGTACAGCCCTGGGATGGTTTTGAACGGGTTCACGGCAATGAGCACCGCGCCGGCTTTGCAGTACACTTCGTCGACAACGTAGCGATGCTGCAAGTAGTCGACAAACGACGCTTCGTGCAAGTGCGTGAGCGCGTCGAGGTTCTCGATATGAGCGAGCGAGACGCAGCCCTCTGGCAGCGTGTTCGCAGCAAGTACGTCTTGCGCTTCGTCGGCCTCAACGACCGATCCGTCGTCGAGCTGCACGGCGACGATTGCAGCTACGGAGCCCTTCGCGTCGCTATCCGCATTAGATTGCTGTGCTGCTGCATTGCTACTGTCGCGTTCGAGACGACGCAGCACTGTGCCTCGACGCCATTCGTACTCGTGCGCTGCATCGCGCACGCGCACGTACACCTGCATCTGCAGCTGATGTGTGTTGCTACTGCTGTCGCGCGATCTCTTGTCGTCGTCGTCAGTGTCGTCAGGCTTTCTCGTACAGGTCGCTTTCCTTTTGCGTGCGTTGGCTGCTGCTTTTGAGAATATGCTGCGAACTGGCGCGACTCAGATCTGCGTACAAACTGGACAAAGACAATCCACTGTGAATCTGCTGTATCTGAATGACTTGTTTCGATACAAATGATTGGCAGTAAATTCCCATGGACCGTCCTCGCATAAAATGGCTGAAAATACTACGTCTGAGCGAGTTCTGATACACGTTTGCAATCATGACACTTGCATGCATACAACAATTTTCAAGCAAGTCAGCACCTTCGAGGTGTCGAGCAGTAGAGGTAGCAGCAGCTCGCACAAAGCGTCGCGCTTCCTTAGCTGTGCATTCGCACACACATACACACACATCGCCAGGAACCAGTAGCAACGATGGCGCTCGTGTACCTGCCTGAAAAATCCTGGTCCATGCGCTACGGTGCGTCTGCTTCCTCGTTGTGTTCGAGTGAATGTGCTGGAAGATGGCAGAGCTCTCGCTGTGCATGACAAGAGCTTACGTACGTCTGCACGCATTTGCACTCGCAGGTCCGGACTACTTTACAGTCGCCGTCACAGGCGTACAGGTCCACGACAATGCGTTTGCGCAGTACGAGCTCCAGGTGCAGAGCGGCAAGCGCAACTGGAAGCTCCTGCGGCGGTTCTGCGAGTTTGACAAGCTCTACCGAAGGTATGCGACTTCCGACTGCTCCGCTCGTGTGCGTATGTGTGTGTGCGCGCCTGCTTATATACCAGCTCGTGTAGGCTGACCAGCTCTCCTATTAACGCTGTGCGTCCAACAGTGTGCGGCACATTGACCGCAGTCGCCTGCCAAACCTAGTGCGTCCCACACACTCGCATGTACCACTCGACTGACTGCGCATATCCGTACTCACTCATGCACACGCATTCACACGCATGCAGCCGCCAAAGACGTTCATCTGCCGCGACTTGAATCCCGAATACCTCGCGCGACGTCGGGAGCTTCTCGCGATCTTCCTCCATGAACTGCTTGCGATCCCAGGCGTGACCGACGCGCCATTTGTGCACGAGTTCCTCTTGCTCCAGAGCTCCAAGACGCTGTTTGTCTGAGCGACATACTGTTCATAGCCACACACACACCCGCATTGACAGACGAGGAGATAGCAAACGCGACTCGAGTGGTCGTGTGTGTTGCATGTACTGACTGGTAAGCGCATGTGGTCTGCGTCAATGGAGAACTAAGCCAGCGTGGTCACGTGCCTATCAGACTCAGATTCAGACTCAGCGACGGCTCTTCTTGCCGCTCTTCTTCTTCTTGCTCTTGCTCTTCTTCGCGTCGTCCTGTGGCGACGCCGTTGCATCGTGCGCGACTGCCGATGCCGTTGCACTCTCGTCGTCTTCATTGCCGTCAATGTCGTCGCCTTCAACACCGTTCGTTGGCGCAGGACTCGCAGGCGGCGTCGTCGCACTCGCTGGGACAAACTCAGCGGCCTCTGGGTCGAGTGCTGGGACAAACTCGGCTGCGTCCGGGTCGAGTGTTGGCAACGTCGTCGTAGGCGACGGCGACGCTTTCTCATCGGCATCAGCACTCACATCAGCAGGCGCCTCCTCCTCGTCCTTGGTGCTGCTGTTCGACTCGACTGACGCGCTCGAAATCTTGCGCGACGTCAGCGGACTCGCGACGGCAGCTGACGGCGCCGACGTCGACGTGGCTGTGTCATCGTCGTCAACGTCGTCGTTGACAACAACAGGAGCAACGAGCGGCAGTTCGCGAAAGTTCTCAGTCGACGCAGTCAAGTCGACTTGCACGTACTCGTCATGGAGCGACTGCTGCTGCTGGGTGACTGACTCGTCCATAACAGAATCGACAAAGTCGTTTGCAACATCGTTTGCTGCCGCCTGTGCGAGCGCAACGTCGTCGTCGATGTCGACGGTCTGCGCTGGTGGTGCAATGTCCTGCGCCGCAAGCGTCAACGGCGTCAATGGCGTCAGTGGCGACGAAGCTTCACTCGCGCTCTCGACGGTCGATGAATTCGCAAACGCCTCTGCCGACACGGGCTTGCCGAGGCTCGGGAGTTCGGCATCCTGGCTCGGAGTCGCTGGTTCTTTGGCAAGTGACGCTGGTGCCTTCACAAGCGATACAGGCGCCTTGTCTAACGCAGCAGGAGACTTCGCGGGTGAGGCAATAGCTGTCGTAGATGGCGCTGGGGCGTGTTCAATTGCCGCAGGCGGCACTGGTGCCTTGGCAGGTGAAGCCGGCGTATCGGCAGGAATGACAGGAGTTTTCGTAGGTGGCTCTGGCGATTTGGCAGGCGAGGCAGTGGTCGTCATGGGTGGCGGTGGGTCCTTGGCAAGCGACTCTGGAGTCTTTGCAGGTGACTCTATCGCCTTGACCGGTGACGTTAACGCCTTCACTGGCGACACAGGTGCATTTACTGGCAATGGTGGAGCTGGCGGTGTCGCTTTTGGACTCGCTGGTGTCGTGCTGCTGTCGCCGAGACCAAGCGCCTGCGTCACGGGGCACTTGCCGCCGTACTTCTTCTTCTCGTCCTCGCTCATGAGCATCGAGCCGGGGCAGCTGCCTTTCGTTGCAGCATCACCGGCAGGAGGCGTCGTTGCAGACTGCAGGTAAAAGTACCCGACAGCTGCGAGCCCGATGCTGAAGAGCCCCGTGACGACGAGCAGTGCGGCGCTGGGTCCGGCGCTGCCTGCCATGATGAATGTGCTGTTGCTGGTGATCGGCGAGAGGTGAGAGGTGACGGAGCTGCTGACTGACTGGTCGCTAGCGCTGCTACTGGGTTGTGGCGATCGGCGTACTCGCGCTGCTTAACGTCGATCGATGAGTGCGGACGGACGCGACGGGCTGTTGCAACGAGCTGCTTGTGTAAGTGGGTGTTGGGCGGCTCAGCAGCTTCGACTGAAGGTGAACACTTCATTTTCGCGCTAAAGAAACGTCAAAAGCGATTGCGATAGAATTGCTCGATACATTTACACAGTATCAATTCGACTCGAATCCTCGTATACAGTGCCGGATAAACTGTCACTATCTGCGACGTTGAAGGCACCAGCTGGTCCGTTTGATAGCTGACATCCGACCGAATCGCGAACGAAACCACGACGAGCTCCAGAGTCGATGCATGCACCTGTACGTCGTCAGGAAGACTTGACGGACCAACAACACACGTCAAGCGAACAAACACTAACAGTTGCGACTCATATTACTCGGCGCTTATGCTTATAGAAAACGACTACAGAGTGACACAAGAGAGCGACTCAGTCTACCTCTACTGACTGCAGCATAGCAGCCACCGAGTGCTGCTGCACAGCAGCCATGACACTACAAGCGCTCTAGCTCTCGTCGGGACGCAACGCACCCACGAGGCTCCAGAACGACGAGCTCTCTTGCCCGTGGTACACGATCTCGTACTTGTCCGGGAACGCTTCAAACGTCTGGAGCAGCGTCGTCGCGTGCTGCGACGCTTCGACTTGGACGTCGCTCGCTTCGGCACCGCACCAGACGACCATGTAGTCGGCGCACGTGACGATGAAGCTCAGCTTGGCGATTTCTTTCGATGGATTGTGGAACGTATCTTCGCCAATCGCCGTGAGTGGACCAATCAGCAGCGGCTTCTCTGCTGCCCGCGAGCCATTGCCGTTACCGCTTTGTCCGCTCGCCTCGCGCGGGACTTCGACGCGAAACACGACTGTCCGCTCCAACGCGAGGCTCCCACTGCGGTGCAAGTGCTCCCACTCGGTGAGCTGGAAGATAAAGCCAGCGTTTGGGTCAACGACTGGGCGCGCGTCCCGAATAAAGTCGAGCGCTTTGTACATCCCAATGCGTTTGTACCACATGAGGTACGCCATCGCGATCGTCGGCGACCGCGAAATGCCTTTGACGCAGTGCACAAACACGCGGCCGCCGCGTCGGCGCGCGCGTTCGATAAAGTCAAATACGCTGTAAAAGTGCCGCGCAATGTCCTGCGACGCGTGGTCGCGCAGCCGCAGGTTAAAGTACCGAAAGTCGTGGGGAAAGAAGTCGGGCGCGACGCTCGCGGCGCAGTTGATGATGTGCGTGATGCCGCGCTCGAGCAGCGCGTCGCGGTCTTTTGCTGCAGCAGCACCGCCGACAAACAGAAACTCGGTCACGCGCGAACACGTCGCAGCCGAGTCAGTGCGTCGCAGTGAACTGGAGGTTGGACCGCCATCGTTGGTACTGTCGCTATCAAACGTTGGCTGCTCCATCTGCGAGAGGTCGAGCGAGAGGTTCCCGGGGTTGCGCGTCTTCTTGACTGGCGCGGCGCTTTGCCACAGACTCGGTGCGCGCTTTGGCACGCTTGCGGACACAGCAGCGCGTGGCGGATATGGACCAATGTGACTGTTGCTGTTGTTGGAGCTGGTGTGTGCGGCTGTCAGTTCGACGTCCATGTCGATCGCGAGTGGCGCTGCGTGTGGGCGTGCAGCGATGCAAAACGTCGCGCGTCGCGACGGCGCAGGCGACGATGCATGCGGTGCTGGTGACACTGGCGACGTGTGTGCGAGCTTGCTGCTTGGGCTAGTCGCTAATAGTGGCGACGGCGTAGTGGCGCGTGCGCTCAGCGGTGCGAGTCGACCTGTTAGTGAGAATACGAGCGACGTCACTGTTAGCATTGGATCAACTGATAGGTCGACTGATGGTGGATAGGCGAGAGAGCGATGACGCACCGTGTTTCTGAGCTGTCGCGTCGTTGGTGTCGTCAATGCCGTCAATGTCGTCGCACTCATCGTCTTCTTCAGTGCACGTTGCATGCTGGAAGCTCGGCGGTGCAGGCGGTAGCGACGTGCTGCCAATGCGCGGCGACACACTCACGCGTGGTGAGATGATGTTTGTCTGTCGTGCGCTCAGCGTGACGACAGTTGGCGACTCGAGGGGTCGACCAAGCCGTGCAGCAGCGGTCGCTGCGTCATAGCTGAAGTGCGGACACACACACGTACGCACGTACACACACAGATCCATGAGTGTCATTGGTAGGGTGGATACGACGACGACAAAGCGTTTGACGACGACAGACAGCACAAACGTACATCGTGCCGTCGGAGAACGAGCGCTTCATCGCGCACGGATCCGTTGATACGATCGCCGACGAGCCACGACGGCCATGCGTCGTGTCGCGCGGGATCTTCATCGTCTGCGCTGCTGGCGCACTCGAGTGCTCGAGCTTGCGCTTGGCGTTTGCAGCGCCACTGTCCGATGCAGCGCCAGCAGAGATGCCAGTGCCCGTGCTCGCAAAGAAGCTCATGTGCGTCACGTCGTTTGGATCTTCCCCCACGCGCGTGTGTGCTCAATTGCGCGTTTGCTCTTGGTGAGCGGCTCTTCTCTGCCGCCTCGTTTGAGTGGCTTCCTTATTTTATGACTGGCGCAACCACAACCAGCTGTTTGTAGCTGTTTGTTGTTGCTGTTGTTGCTGTTACTGGAGCTGCTCACGTTGTTGATATTGCGTCAGGTGTCTTCACGCACAAGGCAGCACGTGCTTGCACGCTCACGCTGGGAACGAGAGACGACACGCACTGCTGCTGCTGCTGCTGCTACTTGCGCTGCGTTTCCACAATGCGCGTGAAGAGCGATGCGTGCGATGAACGGCACGCGCGTCGTGATTCCGAGTGCAGCGGCATCGCATTCGGACCATGCTGGGAGTTTCACAGAAGGAAACGGCCGCGCCGCTTCGCGCACCAATCGCGTGACGCGACACGCGTCCTATCACGCACTCAACCACATCAACAGCAACAACAGCAACAACAGCAACAACAGCAACACGGACAACGTTGTTTGTCGTCGTTGTCGTTCGAAAATACCAACAACGTTGTCCAACAACAAACATTAGAATGTGCTATGTACACATGCATGGACGAAATCCAAACTTGCACTAGTACTCAAGTGTCGACATCGACAACATCGATGATGCGTTTGCGGCAAAGTGCTGGCGCACAACGTCGAGCAAGAACGCGGTTGTAAACTCCAAGTGGTTCCCTGGCGTCGACAGCAAGTGCACTTTGCCAGCGCGTGCAAGTGTCTGGAGCCCAAACGCGTCGGTTTTGTACCACGAGGTCTCGTTAAACCCGAGCACGCGCTTGTACGGATCGCCATCGACGTACGCGCCAAACCACTCCGACTCTTTCGGGAACACTTGCGTGTCGCGCTCGGCGCGTACGAGCACGAGACTTGCGAGCGAGCTGAAGTGCGTGCGGTACGTTGCGTTTGTTACAGTGTGTTCGTTGTTCAGGTCCGGAAGGAACTTGGCTGGACGTCGTAGTGAAAGATGTATAAATCCACTAAGTCAGAGCGTTGTATGGGCGTGTAGCAGTAGCTAAACGGCTTGAGACGCACCGTGGGCGAGGAACTCGCGGATCTGGAGCGGATCGCGAAAGTAGTTGGACTGCGCTAAGTGCGCTGTTTGTGTGCGTTTGTATATGTGAGTATGAGTGTATGTGTGTACGTGTGAGTGATGGTCACGAGTGAGCAAGCGAGTACTGGTATGCAGGCACGAACATTGGATCGTGTCCGAGTAGACGGCGTCGCCAATGAGCTGCTCGGGTGCGCCACAGATGGGTTAGCCATACAAGATGGTCAGCCACCGTCTTGGATCATACCGACTCTTATACACAGCAACGACGTACCTTGTTGATTGCTTTGCAGATGAACTGCGTCGGTCGGCACTGCGGCAATGCACCGACGCCAGCGAGTGGCCCGTGGAACGACACAAAGTTGGCGACTGGCGGGTCGTTAAAGCGCTCAATGTAGCCGCGAATGAGCAAGTTGCCCTGTATACACACGCATAGTAGCAGTCGTAGTCAGGTTTTCCCTATCTAAAATGATTATAGGCGATCGATTGATCGACCAACAGCTAGCTACCTGCGAGAACCCGACAGCGTTGAAGCCGTTGGCGAGACGCGCATCCTGGAGGTCCATGTATCAGTCAGCCTCTGGGTATGTACATACAGCAGTAGACACAGCGATGCAGACACACACCGTACCTACCTTTTGGATAGCGTTTGCAAACACGTCGAGCTGCTCGTCCATCGTCAGGAAGAAGCTGTTTTTGACGTCTTCGGCCACGGTGCTGCCGATCTGGATGTTCACAGCGTACGTGCTGAGCTCTTTCGCAATGAGCTGGTTGGTTGGCGACACAGATCCAGATCCACAGTAGGTGTCAGACGCGTTCGGATCGTTGACCAATACACAGGCGGTTGTGATGATCGCATGCAAACAATCACACATGACGTACATCGCGGATGTGCAGCATACCGGCGTTTCCTGCAGCATCGCCCATGCCGTGCATGAGCACGACTGGGAGCGACGATGCTTGCTGAAGTTGCTGCGATGGCGGTACGACGCGATCGAGCGTGGCGTCAAACACGCGCACACGCAGGTGCGGCGCTGTTGGCTCGATATGCGGTGCGACCGTCACGATGCCGACAATACCAGTGTGCGCATCGCCAGCGTAGACAGTTGTCATGACGTTGACCATTGCGACTTGCAACAGCAGCATCGCGGCGCTCACGACGGTCGCGAGCAGCAGCAGCGCGCGCGTTCGTGCGCTATCGAGCAGCAGCACCATGTCGTTCTTTGCTCGCCTTTTTGATTTAGGTTCTGTCGTTCAGTGGCGCTTGATCGGATTTGCTAGTCACTTCAAGCAGACGCAAGAGTGTGGCATTTCAAAGAGCATTGTCGAGCTACAGACCGGCATTTTGGATTGCATTAGCTCACAGCGAATAATCACATAAGTACGAGCTTGTACGCTACATTCTCATTTAAGTACGGAATATGGCAGCGCTTCTGGCCAGCCACAGAATAGCTCGATTGCATCGAGTAAGTGGGCACAGCACAGCAGCAACGAGGACGTAGCAACCAGCATGGCAGCGTATGCGCGAGTCCAGCTCGTGCGCGGCGCGAACGCCGTGACCCGCAGTGGCGCGCGTGGCGCCGGGTGGTACCACCGCGCGCTTGCAAAGATGAACGCGCCAGAGGCAGCGCCTGTAGCGTACGACTATGCCGTGCCGGCGCCAGCGCAGCCGCGGCCGCGTGCGTTCCTCGACGTGAGCATTGGCGGCGCACAGGCCGAACGCGTCGTGATCGAGCTTGCAAAGGACGTCGTGCCGAAGACCGTTGAGAACTTTGTCAAGCTCTGCGGCGAGGGCGTCGTGAACTCGCCGCTCGGCTCGGGCTCGTACAAGCACTCGAAGTTCCACAACATCACGAAAGGCGTGTACGTCGTTGGCGGTGACTTTGTGCAGGGCAACGGCACGGGCGGCCACGCGGCGCTCGAGCCCGGCAAGCGCTACTTTGACGACGAGAACTTTGCACTGCAGTTCTCGGAAGACGGCGTCGTCGGCATGGCGAACGCCGGCTCGAACAAGAACGGCTCGCAGTTCTTCATTGCGCTCAAGGCGCTGCCGCACCTGAACGGCCGCAACGTCGCGTTTGGCAAGATCGTCGAGGGCAAGAGTGTGTTAAAGAGTATTGAGGGCGTCTACTGCGTCAAGGGAAAGCCGCTCACAGCAGTCGAGATCACAGACTGCGGGCTGCTGTAAGCAGTGATGGTTGGACAGACTCACGAGCCGAGCCGAGCCGACCGATCCGATCCGAGCCGAGTTGAGCGAGTTGGTAGCAGACAAAAGGGCGAATGGAGCTCGCGCAAGAGTGATCGAGGTGGACGAAGACGCGTGCGTGGCTCGCCAGCGCGTGTGTGGCGGCGATGTGCCAATGACGGGTGCTGCTCTTCTCTCTGCTCAAAGCCAAAAGCAAATAGACTGTTTCGTCGCCTCCTTCCGCTTTCTCTGCTCGAGTCACGGAGGCACGGTCGTCTCCTCTTCCTGTGATGTGTCACCGCAGTGCGACGGCTGGACGGACGTCGTGTATACTCGCTCAGCTGATGCACATGTACACACTCGTGTGGAGCCTGCGCGTGCCTGCTATGATGTCTCGCTCGATTCGCGCTCGGAGTTCTGCCGCGTCAGACTTGTCGTGCATCGTTTCTGATTGCCTCTACGCTCAGGGTTGTCGACCTCTGGTCCCCCGCCGCACATGTAACCCACATCACCACATCGCAAGACTCGAAGTTGCGAGCGGACCGATCCAAGGTTCAATGGATGCACACACGTCTGACCCTGACGAGCTGGACAATCGAGCTGTCGAGTGTCGTTCTGACACATGAGGTGTCGAGTGCAAGAGGTTAGTTACCAGTCACAGTCAAGACCCACGATCTTGCGAGCTTGTCAATAGTATAGCAAGGTCGTTCGCAGCCATGACGGCTCGTTTTACAAGCCGCGACCAATTGCTACACGAGCCCATCGCAATAACAATAACAAGAGACACAGACATCTACAATAATGTATTGCAAAGGACCGTCAGCCGATTCGTTGATCGATCCGACAGCGTCCTACCACCAAGTAGCAAGTACGAGCAGCAGCAGCAGCAGCTACGACAAACTGCAGAACAACCGGCAAGAGCCGATCGCCCTACAACGTTTGCACTTAGAACTGGTCCTCGGTCACGCCGTGGCCCATCGTGTTCGTCGACGACAGGCCGCCGGTGATCGTGTTCTGCATCGCATCGACGTACTCGGTGCCCGACCAGCCCTGGTGCTTGAGCGTCTCGACGCCTTCATTGCGCTCAGCGCGTTGGATCCCTTCGACGTACGCGAGCATGCCGCGAGTCGCGTAGTCGCGCGCAAACCGCGTGATCCCGAGCGAGTCGCTGTGGAAGCCAGCGAGCGTAATGAACTGCCAGCAGAACCCAAGACGTCCGAGGTCCTTCACAAACGTCTGGATCTCGCTGTCCGACATGCCAGCGGCGTCCCAGTTGAACGACGGCGACAGGTTGTACGCGAGCATCTGGTGTGGCACGGCCGCCTTGACCCCTTCGGCAAACGTCCGGGCAAGCGGGACGCCTGGGAGCGCAGTCTCCATCCAGATCAAGTCGGCGTACGCGCCGTACGCGCGGCCGCGCGCAATGCAAAACTCGACGCCGCCGCGGACGCGGTAGTAGCCCTCGATCGTGCGCGCGCGCTCCCAGCAGAACGAAACGTTGACACCGAGCGACTTGGCAAGCGCCTGCATAGCTGGCAAGCTCAACGACAACGCCTTGGCGTTCCACGTCGCAAGCGCTTGCTGCTTGTCCGACCGGTTCGACTGCGTAATAGCCGCCCGCACAGCTTCCGGGTACGTCATCGCCTTCGCGCGCGTGTCCCACGTCGCGTCGGTACCGTTCTTGCTCGCGTCCAAGAACGACTCGACGTTCAGGTTCGTCGCGCCGAGGATGAACGGGTGGTCGCGGCCATCGACGTTGTTGTCGAGCAGCGTTGCGGCCTCGGCGTCCGTACGCGCAACGATCACGAGCGGCGAGTTGAGGATGTCGGCTTGCAGCCGCGCTGCGATCAACCGCTGGATGTGCTCTTGCGTCGACACGAGCACCTTCCCGCCCATGTGGCCGCACTTCTTCGTCCCGGGCTTCTGGTCCTCGAGGTGGATGCCGGCCGCGCCGCGCTCGATAAACATCTTCGTGAGCTTCATGACTGCCGTCAAGCCGCCGTGACCAGTGTCGGCGTCGGCAATGATTGGCCGCAAATAGTCGGTCGGTGGCGTCCGCGCGCGCTGCTCGGGCGTCCAGCCGCGACGCGCTTCAAACTGCTTGCGGTCGTGGAAGAGCTGCGCGCGGAAGAGCTGGTCGACTTTGTTCGGGACCGTGTCCATCGGGTAGTCGGCGACGTCTGGGCCCGGCTCGTTCGACGTTGACGCAGTCGACGACGACTGCCAGCCGCTCACGTACACGGTGCTCAAGTGCTTGGCCATCTGAACGACCTGGATCGTGTCGAGCGCGCCAAACGTGTGGCTCGTCTCGCCCTGCGCCTGGAGCGATCGGAGCATCTTGTAGAGCTTGAGCGACTGCTGCACGCCAATGTGGTTCGGCACGACCGAGCCCTGGAGCTTCACGACCTGTTCGGCGCCGTACGGCCGCGTGACGTACTTGAAGCGCTCGCTCTTGATGAACGCGTCGACGTCTTTCACACGCTGCGTGAACGCGCTGTCTTCGGCCGCGCCGTTGTGCTGGCTCAGGTGCGACCCGATCTCGTTGATACGGCGGTTGGCGCTCATCGTGGTGAGGTGGGTTGCGTTGGGAGAGGAAGAGAAAGAG
>JAADWX010000135.1:0-40611 GCA_023336405.1 Globisporangium echinulatum | reverse complement strand
AAGAGCTACAGACCAGGCAGCTGCGGCTTTGAGGGACCAAACGTGCTGCCAGCGTACGCGCGCTGATATAGTGCTTAGAACAGTGCTCTAGGACAGCCACACACAATGAATCAGCACATGCACATTTACATGAAAATCGATGCGCATCGCTTTGTTAGGTTCGCGTTGGCGATGGATGGAGGAGATTTCTACAGGTACGTGCACGCACGACTTGCTGTCACGTCGGCATGAACACACACACAATACGTGTATCGGCAAGTCGAGAAGACGATAGCAGCGTTTGTTTGTATACGAGAACTCAAGCTCAACAATCAACAAAAAAGCACAATGGCGACGACCGCCGACGTGCTACCATGACTGTTGGCGCTTGTAATCCACCATCAACGCCACTAGCGCCACTACCTCCGCTCTCGTCGCCGATGCTGCGGTACGTGCGCAGTGTTATCGTGCATGCGCCGTCGCACAGAGCAATCGATTTCCTGCCAGATGCGTTCCTGCACATCTGCGCGACGAGTCACTGCACCGCGAGACGCAGCCAGGCTGCTGCAAGCGCTGGAAGAAAAAGCCATTAGCATTGGACATGACACGGCCATCGGTGCTCGTGCTCGCCGAGGGCATCACGACCGCGCAGTACTTTGCGACGATCCACGTCGACGCGACGCAGCTGCTTGGAGACCTCGTCGAAGCGCGTGAACAGCGCACGTTCGTCGGACTCGTATCGATGGACCGCAACGCGCCAGCAACGTACGTGTCGCCAAGCGCGCAGCACGCGTTCGCAGACGCCGAGCGGCTGTGCAGTACGTGTTCGCCAAGCAGAGCGAGCTCGTGCAGCCTGCACAAGCCGTCGCAGTGACAACGCATCTGCGTTGTTTCAGTCTTGTCAGCGTTTGCACCAACAACCACAACTGCAACGCCGCACAATCGACTACAAGGATGCGTTCTAGCTCTCGACAATGGGCGGTGCCGCGGTGCTTGGACTCGAGCGCGAGACTGGTAGCTTTGCAGTCAGCAAGTGCTTCGATGCGATCGTCGTTGACGTGCACGCGGGCGGCCACATGGACGTCTCGAGCCGCGACGCGCCGCTCGATGTTGTGCAGAAGCTGCTCCACAATGGCAATAGCCGCAACTTTCTCGAGGTCTTCGTCAGCGGTCGAAGCGTGCATCGGCAGCAATCGTAGCCTCACTGTGACTGCGTTGAATGTAAGAGTGAAAGAGACTGTGATCGAGTGCGAGCAACTGGCAGTGCTCTGAACGTCCGCTGGTCGCAAGCGCTCGTTAGTCGCAGTGTCAGTGAGCAAACGCACGCAAACGCACGCAAACGCAACGGATCAAGCCGAGTCGTGCGCTGTCAACTGCCGCAGCTCAGCCACTTGCTACCGTTGAGACGCTGTGTCTGTGTCTTCGCTCCCTCTCAGCGCACCAGTGCATCTTGCTCGGTTGGTTTGTTGGCCAGTCTGCGATTCGCAACGACGACGGCGCGACACACAAGCGACGCATAAACTGCAGACAGACATACGCAGCAGACGCACACGCTGACACAACGCAGCTCACAAAGATGCGGGACTCGCACGCTGAGCGACCATCGCCAATTAGCGACGATGTCTTTCGCGTGCTGAGTCTGCGGCTCAAAGTGCAGAACGACGTCGAGGTCGTCAAACCCGTGCTTGAAGAGCTCGAAGTGATGCCGCTGAGCTGCGCACTCGGTGCACTCACGACCGTGAATCTCCAGGACTTTCGCCACGACATGCTCGAGGCGCGCGAGTTTGACGATGAGTTTGCGCGCTTTCTGTGCACCGACGTGTTTGGTCTTGGGCAGCAGCAGCGGGACGTACACACAGCAGCTACAGAAGCAACACCAACTCGACGGCCAACACTGTGCATGTGATGTCACTCTTTGGTCAGCAGAGCGAGGTGAAGCGCGAGTTCATGCGTCTGGACTGCTGGTCGAGCGCATGCGACGCGCAGCTGCGCATGCAGCTAGCGCACTGCGCTACGGCCAACAACGGCATTGACAGCGATGACGACACGGTCGATGACCACGACATGTGCATTGCTGGCGACACGGTTGCAACCGACAATGACGATGCCATGGACAACCGCGTGCTCGTGATGTTTGCATGGCTCGACAGCGCGTTGTTTGCACCGCAGCGGCTGCGGACACGGCAGCGTACATCTTGCGGTTCCTCACGGTTCTGAGCCCACACGTCGTGTGCTGCCTCTCCGAGTCGGACGTCGTCGCAGTAAAACAGGTCGTTGCAGGATTCGCTGACGGCCAGCCACAGACGCGCAAGTCGTACTCGGTCACGTTCCGCGTCGAGCGGTAGGAGACGCAAAAGGACGCTGTGTGATGCGAGTACGTGCGCAACATTGATCTATCGGCTGCAATGGCATCGGTGGCACCGCAGCACGTGACGGCTGTGTCACACCCGTCGGACGCTGCGTTGTCTGCATCAGGCACTGCTACTAATGTGGAGATGGAGACGACGATAGATGATGACGCAAATACCGACAACGCTGTTCCTCACCTGATCAAGGGCAGCTACCCAGCACTCGTCGCAACGACACTTGTGCCGGCCATGACACGCTACTAGCACAAACGCATTGGACTCGCAGACCCAGTAAAGCTCGTGCAGTGGCTCGCGATGTGCACACAAACCACCACGGTTCAAGCGACGTACAGCTCGTGGGTCGTGAACCACAGCTTTCGCGAACGGTTCCTCGCTGTGCTGCACGCGACGCCTGACCGCGCGCTTGCGCATATCGCTGACACTGCGACGCGCAGCCGCGAGGACGTTGACGCGTTCATTGACGAGCAGCGCGCGTTGCTGCTGCGCCACACACCTGCGCTGTTCAGCGTCGAACTGATGCTGCATCAGTACAACGACGGCTCGACTGATGGTCGTCATACGACATTCCGGCCGACAATCTTTTGGACGCTTCCTCGAGCGCACCTTGTTGCGCGCCGCAGAAGCGATCTGCTGCACAAGATGGTTTGTCGCCTTCCCGTCTGCACGTCCGTTCTTACATCGAATCCGCACGACCAAGTCTCACATCAAGCTCCGCATTTGCTACAAGGACTTGCAACATCTGAAGAAAACTGATAGCGATGTCAGCATCAGCGCTGTCTCGCCTTTCTTGTTCTTGGCGTCGACGCCTGTTCCGAAGAGGACAAGTGCCTCGACGACTCCGAGTTGTCCTTTCTCGGTCGCCAGGTGGTGCATGCTCTCGGTCGAGGTGCCATGCGTGGCCAGGAACTCGATATCGTCCACAGCTCCAGCTTCCGCGGCGCTGTAACGCACAGTCTTGATCTACTAGGAGCGCCTCAAACCGCAGCCGCTCTCGCTCACACCACAAGACACGCACACAGCGTATCTGCTTACCGTGAGCACTTCGTGGACGCGTGTGGCTCGCATCTCGTCAAGCTTGCTTTTTGTAGGCTTAATGACAGTCGATGCGCTCGCAGATGACAGTGGTGCTGCCTGCTCGCGTGTTTGTTCCTCTCAGTCGATTCACTCGAGAAGTAGTACTAGCGCATGGCAGATACCAACTGCTATTAAGTTGAGAGGATTCAAGCGAAGGACCTCACAATCTGCATATGATGAAACAAAGACTCGAGCTGAATCTGTCATTTTGAGATCAAACATTTTGCTAATATTTGCAGACTCAGATGTATTAGTTACGAAGCAATGAGTCACAAATATTGCAGCAACACGTCAGAACACAATCAACACGTTTTAACGACAACACTTTACAACACGTCGAAGTTGACAAAAAGAGCATCACCTCAAATCACGAAGCGCCGCAGTCTTGCTTTGCAATGGATCCTCGACGACTACGAGCATCGACGGTCGCGTCGTACCTCCGCACTGCTCTCGGCGCTGTTGCGAGCAGCAACTCTGTGTCTGCTGACAGCAGTGGATGCAGCAAGAGCAGCGCCAGTACTAGTGGCGGTACTGATGGCGAACAACCGATCACTAACGACGGCGACAGCGGCCAAGCAACAGCAGCAACGACAAGCGACTGCATCGAGTGCATTGATCCACTAGACAACGATGTGAAGCATAGCGGCTGCAGCAGCACCAATAACGCTGCAGTTGTCGCACAAGGCACTCTCGATGCATCTGCTGTCGGCCAGCGCAATGAGCCAAGCACCGAAAACACGGCCGGATCCGACGCGAGCGGATGCAGCGACCTGTCTGAGCTACACGATCGTTCATTTACACAGTCGCAGTCGCTTTCATCGCGTCCATACTGTGTCACGTACGAGATTGTGTCTGAAGACGACGACGCGTTTACTGATGCAACATCCTCGACTGCACACAGTAGCGCCGCACACCTGCAGTTTGTCGACGTGCTGCTACAAGCCGACGCGCATGGACTCGGCCTGAACATCAAAGCGACGCCCAACATCAACGACCTGCACTCGACTGCCAACAACGACAGCACGACTACTATGCTTGTCGTCGAG
This sequence comes from Globisporangium echinulatum, assembly GCA_023336405.1. Classification (NCBI taxonomy): domain Eukaryota; phylum Oomycota; class Peronosporomycetes; order Pythiales; family Pythiaceae; genus Globisporangium; species Globisporangium echinulatum. The sequence continues at coordinate 36,143 of JAADWX010000135.1, read as the reverse complement.
TCGTTCCGGCGCCTGCACGCCCACGACATTGGTCCAGCCGAAGCGTCGCAGCAGATCAAACGCGGTGATGTACTCGACGCAGTCGACGGCACGACCGTGCGCGACCTCCAGGAGCTCGTCGACGCACTCGCTCGGGCTGCAAACAGCGGAACGCCGTTCGTGCTGCTGCGTTTCTTACGTGCTGCCAAGCCACAAACACCCAACGAGCCATTGCTAGCGTCACCTATCACTCAACCGACGCAGTCGGTCGCTGCGCCGTGGCTTGCAAGCGCATCGCACACTGCGCTGCTCGTGCGCGAACTCGCCGACCGCAACACACAGCTACATGACGCACTTGTCGCATCGCAACTCGCATGTGAACAGCAGCGCATTCAGCTCGAGCAGCTCTACACACTGTACAACAAGACGCAACTCGAGCGCACACCATCAACATTTGGACCAACAGCATCGCGACTCTTTGTATCGAAACAACAGCAGACGTCTCAGTTGCTGAGTCTTGAGCTCGAACGCGCTGTTTGTGCCGAGCGCAAGCGGCTGCAAGCGCACTATGTTGCGCAACTCGAGAGTGCGACGCAAGCGCTTGCAGCGCAACACGCAGAGTCGCTGCAGCAGCAACGCGATGCTGCAGACAAGAAACTCGCAATGTTGACAACCGGTTTTAACAACGCACTCGAGCAACTTCAACAACAGCACGTTGCAACTATAGAAACTGCGACGATAGAAACTGCAGCAATTGCGAAAACTGACAACCAGCGACGTGCGAGCATTGCAACGTGTTCGTGTGGCCGCTGGCTCGAGCTCCAGCAAGAGCTGACGCTCCACCAGTCGCTCGACCACGACGTCAACAATAACGACAGCAGCAGCAACAGTGAGTGTCTTGTGTGCGCGCTGCTCACAGATGCGCGCAAGCACGCAGCAGCCGACGCACCAACGACCGACAGCAGCGACACGACAAGCAGCAGCAGCAGCGACGATAACGAGGAGCAACCGACCAGTACCACAGCAGCAGCGATGTGTGTTGCACACGTACGGTCGCTGCTGCGCGAGTACGACGCGCTCCAGTGTGCGCGCACGCAACAATGGGACGCGCTGCAGCAGGCGCAAACGACTGCAACCAGCGACTGCGCTGCGCAACACCCGTGACGCGACTGAGGCGATAGCCATGCATCGATCCTCATCACTGCTGCTCGTTTGTTCGTTCGTTTGTATGTATATACTGTTTTGCTCGCTCTATGCTGCTCGCTCGCACTCGGTCTCGTACACACTCGTCGTTCCACGACGCCTCCGTTCGTTGTCGCTCGTTCATGTCGACGTCGCAACGTCTCACACGTCCGACTTGAACGGATCCGATTGCATTGTCGGATCCAACTTGGACCCGACCCGGCTCTGATGTACTCCGACCTACTCAGAAGAACTTGATGTAAATCACGAGCAGCACAAACAGCGCAACGGCAGCAATCGGGCCGTACTGGCGATACAGCGCCTGGAGCCGGAGCTTCTTCGCGCCCCACTTGAGGTCCTTCGACCGGTCCGCGAGGTTCGACGAAATGCGCGACACGTCTAGTGATACGACATGTCACATACATACAGTACAGACATCGTACGGTCAAGTGTCCGACCTGACCTGGCAGCGAGTCATTTGGTGCCGTTCACGTACGTTCAATGTGTTCGCCGCGGTTCAGCACCTCCTGAATGTTCTTGCGCATGATGCTGTGGATGTCGGCGAGGTCGTCGTTCAGGCGATGCATGTTCTGCGACGAGTTCGGGTCCGTGTACTCTTTGCGCTTCTTCTGGATAAACTTGTCTGTTTGTAGCACATCGATGGACATGTTCCGTCAGTTAGTCATACAAATAACCAGTCAAATGCAGGGAGCATGTCCGAGTAGCTCCAAACCATCGGTGCTGCTCGAAACGACAAGTCCGACGAAGTCCGACTTGGTCCGACTTCATACGCAAACGCACCAAACTTGATGAATGCGTACGGCCGCGCAACGGTCGTGACGACGTCGCGCCAGGTACCGCCGTAGTCGCGCTCGAGCTCGTCGACAAAGCCGGCGTGGATCTCGCCGAGGTACACGAACGCGAGGGGCTTCGGGAAGCTCCGGTCCGAGAGCGTGAGGTAGCACACGCCGTCCTGTATTAAGTAGCTGTTGAAGCCAGTCAGGTACAGTCGTCCACATCATAACAGACACACACACGTGCTAGTAATCAGGACGTACTGGAACGTGTACGCGCCCGACTCGATGCTGCACTTGGGTGGCGATCGCTGGTCGAGTTTCTTCATCACTTGCTTCGCCTGCGTACACCATCCATACGTACACACGTACACACGTACACATACAGCCATTCCCCACGCACGCCGTAGGTACGAACGAATGTGAGTGTGACCGCGATTGCTACGACGGCGCCAGCTGCACGCGCATGCACCTGTTGCTTGTACGTGTCCAAGTTCCCGTTCGCGTCGCCGATGCTTTCCATGGACGCTACCTACACACGTTCCCCCAAGCGCATGCATACACAGACAAGCGACCGCAGACAGTCGTGAGCACAAGGTGATCGTGCCTCGCTGCTCCCGTTCGCACACAGTGCAGACGCAGTAGAGGTCGAGGGGAAGCTGCGCGCGTCAACGCACCAGCAGCATGCCGTCCGACACGCGCGCGACAAATGTGATGATCGGCATCTCGCTGTCGTGCGTCCCTCGTGTGCTCGCTTGTTCGCTCTTCACTACGTCGTCGTCGCGTCTTTCGTCGCGCAGATTGAACTGCTTTGCTGTCACGTTTTGGTCGTTGTAAGATCGCGCTATTTCGTAAATACGCTGTTAATGTTACTACATATTCACTATATAGTCTACATGTAAGCTATATAGCTGCATACTACGCTTCAGCTGACACAAAACTGCAAACATAGTCGACTCGCCGACTTCGACTTCGAAGTCGCGCTTCGAAATCGCATGTTCAAGCGCGTCGTGGTCCACTGACTGACTCGCTGCATGCGCATCGACGCGGTGCATATGCATGCACACAGTTACTGAGACACTTGGACGGCAATTCTGCTCGCTCGGCTTTGGCCAAGACGCAGTTGACGTGGCTTGCTCAGCTTAGCAGTTTTCACAATCGACTTGGTACATGCAATGAAGACGACACCAGCTGCATGACGTTCGATGTCGGTGTTGGCAACGAATTCGCTTGAGCTGCGTGTGCCTGCAGAGTGTGTGTGCATGATACCAGTGCGACACCAGTTTGCGATGGTCCGATTTTCCCGGCGCACTCGGTTCGCGGATTGCGTTTGTGACAACAGTCGTTGGCGTCGCTCGACGCGTACCCACCAGTCGATCTTCTGATCGTCCGTCCACACAGATCGTGGATCTGCGAACGTTCGTGTGACGACTGGTGTGCGTTCGCTTGCATCGAGTGGGGGAGCTGTCGCGACCGTCGCTTTTGCCACTCGAAGTGAAGTTGCTTTAAGATGGGACCGCTTTCAGTGTGTGTGTGCGGGTGTTTGAGTCAGTAAGGACATGAGCACGCTTCGCAACGAGCAAGACACTACGTCCGTCTGTTGGAGAGCTGGATCGAGTTGGTCTTGGTAGAGCACGATTCGTTAGTGCCAGAAGCGAGCAGTACGCGAGGGTAGGCTTGCTGCCAATGTCGTTTACACTTCAACAGTGCGCTTGAAGAGTCAAACCACTCGCCACCATAGTGTAGCGACGAGAGTGACTCGGAGGCTGACAGAAAGGGGTGATAGATCGAGGCGGTGCGGCGGGCAAGCGCTATGAACGCTCTCGCCTGTAATAGCATGAAGGCTCAAACGACGTCAATGCCAATAAAGGTACTACCGCGATGCCACGTGTGTAGCCAGCTCCCGCCTGTGTCCTGCGAGGCAGAGAGCAGAGGCGATTGGACCTGGCATGTTTGTGGTGGTGGCAGCAGCAGCGGTTGTCGAATGATCGATCTGCAATCACTCGCGAATCCGCCACTCGATTCTATACTGAATGTAAGTGAAACTGCTCGTGTGCGTTCTTTTTCACTATCACTCACTGAATTGGGTTCGACAGCGAAGCCAACCTGATTTTCATTTCAAAAATGACTACCCAGACGCCACACAGCTTCCAACTTTGACGCCCCGAGCGTCCAAATTGTTTGCTAGTCACATTTTACCAGATCCGCTCGCAAGCACACGCACACGCGCACGACGCGCGCCACACGCACCTGCTCGCCAGCGCCATTCGCGAATCCGCCCGCTCGAGCTCAGCCGCTCAACGCTCCGCTCCGCCTGCACCCCCTCTTGTCTCCTTATCTACTATGGCGGCCGCTGCTCCTTCGACTGCGCAGCCAAAGCTCAAGCGCTTTGAGCTCCGCGGCTTTGAGCGCCTCTCAACGCTCGCGGACAAAGGGAGCTACAAAGTCGCGCACGTCATGGTCGTGCGCAACCAGATCGACGAGCTGCTGCGCCACCTCCCTGCTGCACTCGTGCTAACATTCAACAAGCACCCGCGCATGCGTGCGAAACAAGTGCGCGGCGCGTTCGCAACGGCCGAAGTCCAGCCGCCGATCGTGCTCGACCACCTTGTCAAGGCTCGGCTCCTTGGCATTCGCGGCACAAACAGCGACGAAGAGCGTCTTGGCAAGTGGCAAAAGCACGTTGAAGAGGAGAGCAACGTGCCGTTTGATCGGTTCGCGCAGTTCCCGTTCTTCTTGCGCGTCTGGGTCGACAAAGCGAACGCGACTGCGCGGCTCTTTCTGTTCTCCGACAAGTTTGTTAGCGACGGTGTGAGTGGCGCTGCGGTGCTTCATGACCTGCTCGCATTTGCGTCGATGCTGTCGCTCGACGACGCGAGCAGCAGCAGCTGTAGCCTCACAAAAGCTGCAGTTGAGCTCCCGCTGCGCGACTCGCTCTACCACATGTGGCTCGACAACTCGTACAGCGCGAGCTGGACGCGGTTCTGGGTCAAGTGGTTTGGTGCGTCAGGCTTCAAGTCGGACCTCAAGACGTTTACGCCATTGCTGACGCCCCGTGCCGACCAGCACGACATGACGATCCCAGTCGAGTGCAATCCGACGTCCGTGCTGTTTGCAACCGGTGGGTCCGAGAACCTCCGGAAGCTCCAGGCTGCGTGCGACCGCGAAGGCGTCAAGCTCCAGTCTGCGCTCGCTGTTGCTACGCTCCTAGGCTACTATGCGATGCAGCACCCGGAGACTGTGGCAGGAGCCAACCAACCTGAACACGAGCCACCAGTCGCAGCAGACAACACCGCCAAGCCGACCAAGGAATCCGCCAAGAAGGCGAAGAAAGCGACTAGCAAGCCAGAGCTGTTCAAGCTCCGCGTCGAGACGCAGATCGACATGCGTCGGCGCGTCGACTACCCGGTCCAGGAAGTCCAGGTCGGCGACTACACGACGACGTACGCGCTCCCAACATTTGCGCACGCTGGCGTCGCTATCAACTCGACGTCGTTCTGGGACCTCGCACGCGCAAACAAGCGCGAGCTCGACGCATTGCTCCAGAGCTGCTGCGCATTGTCTCAGCCGCTGATCTTTGCCGACCAGAGTCTGACGGAACGCACGCCACTGCCGTTCTTTGAGCAGACGCCGGTCAAGCACGCCGCGACGGCCGACGTGACACTCGCAAACGTCGGGTCGTACATCCACGCGCGGACGCACGCGTTCCGGACAGTCGACGCCAAGACGAAAGCGCCGACGACTGGACCGCTCGTTGTTGAGAGCGTGCACGTGAGCAGCACGGCGCCGCACCTCGGCGCAACGGCGACGCTGTTTGTCTCGTCGGTCACTTCGCTATCATTTGGCTTGGCGCACAAGTACGACGACAAGGTCGGCCGCAAGCTGCTCGCGAATCTTGTAGCGATCGTCGAAAGCATTGGGAACGTTAAGAGCGATGAGCTCCTGCGTGACGTCGTTGCGAACGCGCTTGCGGCGCAAAAGGACGGCGCAAAGCGCAATGGCGTGACTGCGGCTGCTGCGACGGCGTAAGTTGGTTGTACGAGCAGATACAAGACGATATGACAGCGAGAGAGAGCGAGCGAGGAGTTGATGATGCATGTAACGAGAGGGACGTGGAGAATGGATGCAATACGTATGGGTGCGACAGCGCGTGGTTGTTTGTGTTACTGTGTACCGCTTGATCGCGTCTAGATACGTCATTGTGTGCTGCTATCCCATCCCGATCAGTCAAGGCGGCAACTGATTTGCATTGCGAGTCGGATCCGACAGAGTCGAAAGTGACTTCAGCCAGCGACTGTGCACTTTTCGACAGATCAGGTGACTGAATGACGAGGCACATCCGATTGGAACCGCGTTGCTGGTGCTGCACTATGCACGACGCATCGTTCGTGTCTGATTGGAACGAAAGCGACACCAGAACCAGTGCAGCGTAATAGTAAGCATTGCAGAGTGTAGGCTGCCATTGTGGCGGTCGAACCTACAAGTACCTGTTTGTTTGCAGACCCTCCTGTTGCAGACACTCAGCAGGAAGGTAGTCGGTCACATATGAGAACTGATTAACCGCACAAGCATCGAAGTGACATACGAAGCACTGTTTACGCGAGTTCACACCGCTGGCCGATCATAGCTACACAGGCTCGCGGTGTCACTGCGATGCTGATCGAATACATCGCAATTACAGCTACAGTATTGACAGCATCGAGCTAAGATCCTAGTCGATTACATCGACTGCAGATCATTGTCATCGTACATGAGCGAGCAGGCATCGAATACAAGTAGGTCTGCCATTTGACAGCTCGATATTGCAGCAATCGCAATGTGGGCAATACAGGTTGTCGATCCACAGCCTCCATTTCATCACTATCCTACCATGTAAGTGTCGTTATTGTGGGTGCACCGTTGTCGCTTTATGTTCCTTTTGTAGTTTCGTATCCAACTGTGAATCTGGCACGAAACAAGCAAATTTTGGTTGCGAAGCGTGCTGTACTTTCTTTTTTGCACCAAGCAACCAGATGTGATTTGTAGTATCCAGATCTCGACCAACCAACTCGGACATGGCGAGCTCAAGCAGCATGGAGAGCAAAGTGTCGAGTGTGTCGACTGAATGCTATCTGTCCATCAAAAGCATTGACGCTCGCCATTCGCTTGGTCTCTTCGCCAGCTCGCTGACGTGTTTGTAAGACTGCGAATAAATGAGATGTGTGTGACGTTGCGCTGGACCGCGCTACTGCTCCTCGCACACTTGTCCCTCGTGGCCTGACTGTGTGGCGTGCGTGCTGATCACGCTGATGTGGTCACTGAGCCAGTTATGAGGGAATCTGGGTGCAGTGCCTCTCTCAGTTGCTCGTGAACCGGACCGAGGCAGCCAAGCGGTTGCACAGTCATTCATTCTCACACACGCGCAGCAGCGTACACACGCCGAGCGCGGCAGCATACACATACACACACGACCAACAACATGCTCAGTCGACGAGCAGTTGGCGCGCTCGTCGCGATTGCGATCGTGATCGCTGCGTTCAACTTCATCGCACTGCTCGACGTCAAGCCAACGCTCGTGTACGAGCGCTTGTCGAGCGGTGGCGCGCACCTCTTCTCGACGACAACGTCGGTCCATCTCAAGGGCAGCAGTCGCGACACCATCCACACTAACACGAACGGCGGTCACGCATTGAACACCGACAACGACGTCGATGCCACCATTACCCTAAACAGTATAAGTGAGACCATCAGCAGCGACACGAGTGAGCCAGCGGCGAGCATCGACATTGCGAGCGAACCAAGTAGTTCGCAGATCCCCGTCGACACTGCCACAACGACACCAACAACGACACCTGACGCAGTTGTCGATACCGACGACCCGCTCGTCCGTGACGACAACACGCGTCTCGACACTGATGCAGCTGACGCCGTGACGACTGCGGCTGCGACTGTCGATGTCGTGACTGCTGTGCCTACGACGACGGAAGTCGACAGCACACAGGTCGATGCTGACACATCCGACGCAGCGGCAGCTATCGTCGCTACTCCGGACACAATAGACACCATCGCACCGGACGTAGTAGACACTGTTGCTCCAGACACGACTACTACGACTGACGCACCTGGAGTGACCGATAGCACACCTGAACCATTACCAGAAATAAGCGACGAGCTCATGACACCGGAGCTCATCGAGCAGATCGAGCGCGAACAGATCGATCCGCTCGCGCCGCCACAAGTGCACATGGTCTGGATCGGCGACGTGCAGCATGCACCGAAGAACCATACCAAGTACGCCGAGTACGGCTTCCAACTCACCGTCCACACGGACGTTAACGAGATCCTCGCGGGCTTCCAGCCATTTGTCGAGCGCGCGTATCGCCTCGCACTGCCACGTATCGTCGGCTTTGACTTTCTCAAGTTTGTCTTGCTGTACAAGTACGGCGGACTGGCAGTTGACGCCGATACCGAACCGACGATCAATGCGACCGATCTGCACTTCCCATCGGACTGCAGTGTCGTGTTTGGCAAAGAGGCGCCGCCGCCCGTGAACTGGACGACACCGGTGTTTCGCCAAACCGGCGGCCCCGACTACGGTCGCATCCGGCCGTATCAGATTTTGAACTGGGCGATGGCAGCAGCAGCACCGCGCAATCCACATATCAAGCGGCTGCTTGAGATCGCGATGATGCGATTCGTTGGGCTCCGCGACATGGAAGCGACGCTCATCCAGGACATTGCAGGCTCGGGGCTCATGACCGACTACGTCGCGCTCTTGCACGAACGGCAGGGCCGGAGTTATCGGGATGTCTACAACGACCACACGCGGCACTTTCCAGTCGACGGCATGTGCCTCACGACGGCGCACTACCACAGCATGTGGCTCAAGCACATGAACCTCGCGTCGTGGAAGGAGGAAGCCGGCGTATGATAGTAGTAAGGAATGCAATTCAAGTGTTGAACAGTCCAAAACACTGGAGTGTGTGTGTAAGAACGTCCGCGTCGTGTACGTTGGACACTTGGATGGGCGATGCCGCCATGGAGTTTCTACTGGTGAAACGGAGGTCAGCGATCTGACGTCATGCGCTCCGTCAACAGCGAACCGATCTCGACCACTGATCGTCGTGGAAACCAACGATCGCTAGTGGTGGCGGCGAACTGTTGTTGCCAGTCGCTCCATGTATACTACGAAGTATATATTTTGGATTTTATGTGAGTATAATGCTAAATAAATGGATTCATAGGTCTGAAATTGCAATGCTTGCGATCTACTTGCCAACAAATCGGACATCCATCGTCACACACACGCACATCAGCAAGCACGAAGCGAGCAATGCCATCATCACCTCTCCACGACACCGCCGCACTCGTCATCGGTGCGCACGCCGACGGTATCAGCGCGTTTTTGTTGTTGTCAGAGCAGCGTGCACTTGCATGCTCGTCGCGACTACTGCGCGCGCTGTACACGCAAGTACACTCGGATCTACTTCCGGCCTCTTGCGCCGCGCCGAATCGAGTCATACCATCCTCGTTCGATGCGGCAGTGGCAGCACTTCACGCGTGGCTCGTCCGTAACAGTCGGCACACATTCGGTCGACAACCAGCATCGCCACACAAACAGTCGAATTCCAGTCAATGTCAACGTCGCCGACAACGTCATGGCGGTCGTCACGACAGCCGACCGACGATCCCAAGCGCTGCCCAGCTCAGCATCGTACTGCGCGACCTCGCACTCGTTGCGCGTGGCCTGCGTGTCTCGTGCCTCGTCGACTGCTGCGCGCTCGCACCAGCCGTCGCTGCGTCGCTGCTGCACGCTCTGACGCTTCCTGAATGGCGGTCGCTATTGCTACCGATCGGTAGCCGCAGCAGCAGCTCGATCGTCGCGCTCTTACTCGCGAACAACGTGTTCTTTGTCGACGCGCACGCGTTCGTGCAGCGCAAGTGCAGCGACGTCGCATCGCAGCTGCAGACGGTAGCAGTCGTGAACGTCAGCGCGCACTTACAACGTCCTGAGCTCGTGCTGCCGACGCTCTCAAGCCAAGTCTCGTCCGCCCCAGCAGCTGAGGCGGCTCGAGTCGCGTTGCTTCAGAGCGCAGTCGCGTCGATCTGCAGGCCGTTGGTCGAGTGGCTCATCGCAACGTCGTGGCCGACACATAGCAGCAGTGCAAGCAGTCGTGTGATCAAACTCACAGACGTCGGCGGCGTGTCGTCGCCTGCAGTCGCTGGCCTCGTGCTCTGCTACCCCGTCGTCTACGACCTGTTTGACCCACACGACGACGCAGCAGCCAATGTCAGCAGCAGTGAAGATGCTTCTTGGCACAGCCACGCGAACTGCTTGAGCATGACGCCACTGTATGTACTGCAGACGTCCGTCACGTACGTGTCCAAGGCGTCGTCGACTGCTGCTGCTACAGCCTCGACGTCAGTGCTGCTCGAGTTCTCGATCCCGCAGTGTGTCGTCGCTCAGCACGCGGTGGCGTCGTCAGCATTAACAGCACGATCGCCAGCTGAACGTCCGCTCCTGCTGCTGCCATCGCTCGCTATGCTCAAAGCTGTCAGCAAGTGCGACCTCAAGCGGGCGCTGCGTCGTGAAGCGCTTGCAGTCGCTACCACTGGTGACGACGCCACGCGACCGTCGCTTCTACAGACTGTTGCTCCTAACGTCCATGTGACGCTGCAGACGCTCGACCGCGTCGCGCTCTGAGCGTCGCATAAGGACGTCGTAGCACTACGACTGGAGAGAGATGGTAGGATAGAGATGACGACTTGCAATGTATTCCTACACGATGGCGACGACAACAACGATGGGGTGAGTGGGTGGTCGAGTGCGAGTCACATCGAGACCATCTACTGGACGCTACTCGCAGAGCTGGCCGCCTGGGATCGTCGGTGCGAGCGGCGTCTTGGCCGAGCTACCGCCGGCTTTTGTCGCTGCTGGCGTCACCTTTGGGGTCGCACTTGCAACTGGCGCCGTCGTTGTTGGCACTGGTGCTTTGGTCTGGGTCTGCGTCACAGCAGCTGTCGGTGCTGTTGTCGTCACGGCCGCAGGCGTTGAGGTCGCTGCTGGTGTCGATGCAGCGCATGCAGCAGCGCTCGGGTTTGGCGCTGTCAGTACCTTCTCGGGCGCTGCACCCTCGGTCCACTTGCAGCACGGGTCGCCGAGCGCCGCGCCGACTGTGACCGAAGCGGATGCGCCAGGCCACGTCTGCGTGCACACAGCACTCCAGCTGAGCCCGGCCTTGCTAAACATCGTGCCAAACGCCGTGTAGTCGGCGCCGGCGTGTCCGAGTGCTTTGCCCATGGCTTCGCCGTTTGGGATCTTGGCGCTGTACGCCGGCTTGGCGTCGGTCTGCGGTGCAAAGAGCGCGACGGCACACGCAGTAGCGAGGACAGCGATCTGGGCGGTCGTGAGCATCGTAGCTGTGTTGGAATGTCGGAATGTCGTGTGAGTGTCGTGTGTGTGAGCAAATGCGATGGTTGTCGAGCGCGACGAATGGGGAATGACCGAGTGAGTGTGTGGGCAAGCGAGGACCGCGCGTGCGGCGACCAGTCCTTCATGAAGCTCGAGGAGCTGCTTGAGGGTGCAGGCGCTGCATGTAGAGGCGCTGCGAGTCGAGTCGGTTGAGCGGTGAAGGCGGAAGCGGATGGTATCGCTTTGACAACGAGCGTTGCTTGCCTCTGTAGCAGCTGGTACTAAATAGCACCGCACCTCTACTGCTTTCTAGTACTAATCTGCTACTGTCAGCTCACGAAGCGTGCGCGTGCAGTGGTGTCAACAGATCAAACGTTGCAGTGCAGCCGAGGTCGTCTTGCCTTGCGAATCAAGTCAGACGTTGACTGCAACATGGGCATCAACGAACCCAAGTCGTCAGCCCGTCGGAATGTGCAGCTGGTACATCGTTATCCAGCCATCTGGTAGCTTGCATTCCGTTGGTCCAGCTGGAGGCAACGTCGTGAACTCGAACCTTCGAGGAGAGAGTGCTGAGTCTGCCAAGAGCTCCAATCGAGAAGCTCCACTCACTGCTGCTGCTGCTGACGCATGACGTGGTACTACTGATCTTGAGCGGCCACAGACTGTGATAGGATCGAGCGTCAGTCAGTCGTTTGCTGCTAAAGAGTATTTTCTCGCCTTGTGGTGCTATTTGCTTTGCTTTGAGAAATTTGGTGGTACGCACAACCAATTAGCGTTATAGTATACAAACACGTAGACAAATCTATAATGTGATATCGACATAGCGATCAAACGGTTGGATCTGTTTGACACAAACGAATGCTGCAGCGGATCGCGGTGCGGCACTACCGCCACCAACATCGCTCGCCATTGCTGCCTGTACGCACTGCATCGTACTCGCTCACAACCATGACGACGCCATCGCTGCCAACGAAGACGCACTCGAATCTGTTTTGGAACGACCCGCTGCAGTTCCGCGCAACGAGCGTGCCGCGGCTCGCAGTGCTGCTACTGAACGCACCGCACAAAGCGTGGCGTGTGCGCAAGCACATTGGACCCCACGCGCCCGAGATCCACGCGACCGAGCTCTTCTGGACGCTCTGGAGCAGTGCGCAGCTCACGCTGTGTGCTGACGGCGGTGCGAATCGCTTGTACGACCGCAGCGCCGAGGTCGACGCGCAAGAACTGATCGTACCGCAGTACATCAAAGGCGATCTCGACTCGCTGCGCGACGATGTGCGTGCGTTCTACAGCGCACGTGGTACGCAGGTGATCTGCGACCCCGGTCAGGACACAAACGACCTCGACAAGTGCCTCGAGCTCATCGCCGAGTTGCAGTTGCGCGAACCAGCAACCGGCCAGTTCGCGGTCCTGATCTTTGGTGCAATGGGCGGCCGCTTTGACCAGGAGATGCAGAACATCAACGCGCTCTTTCGTTGGCACGACCGCTTTGAACAGATCGTCTTGCTGTCGGAAAACACGACCGCGCGGCTGCTGCTCCCTGGCTTTCGCCACGTCATTGAGCCGAACTTTGCGTTCGAGACGCGCACGTGCGGCCTGATTCCGGTCGACGGACCGTGCAAAACGACGACGACAACTGGCCTCAAGTGGAACTTGAGTGGCCAAGAAATGCGCTTTGGCGGCCTCGTGAGTAGCTCGAACTACGTCGACGATGCACACGCAGTCGTGCACGTCGAGAACTCGGAGCCGCTCATCTGGACAACCGAGCTCAAGCAGTGAGGTTGCACGTCAATATTGTAGTAGGCCGACTCAGACACAGTATCAGAATCAGATGTCGATCTTATATATGCCGTATGAACGTACCCATTTCAGAATACGTTGGTACTAGCGGCACTACTACCGCTACGCAAGACGACGTTCTCGGTCTCGACTTGCCGCAATCGCTCAAAGACGCCGACCATGCACTGCTCGATGCGCACGTCGACGTCGTCGCGCTCCTTTACGTCGCGCGCAATGCGTTCGACCTCGTGTTCCATGAGGCGTTGCTGGACAAACGACGCGCACGTCTGCTGCTCGACGTCGTACAGCTTGGCGTTGTACATCGAGAGGTGCTGCGCGTGCTCGTGCTCGAGTTGCGCGAGTTTCTTGGCCATGAGCGCAAGCAGTTGGCGCGCACTCGCGTCGAGCTGCGCTGGGTTGGCGGTCAACGTCTTGGTCTTGAGCCCAAGCAAGTGCTGAAAGTCGCGCTTCATCTGGACGTAGTTGCTCCGCTGACGCTCCGACTCGGTCAGTGCGCTCTGGAGCTTGGTTTGCAGGCGATTCACGACCTGTCGTGGCGTTGCTTTGATACCGTTTGCTGGTGCTAATCGCTCGCAGCGCGCTCGCTCGAGTTGCGTCGAGAGGTCTTCAATGCGCACTTTGAGCGCTGCGATCGTCCGGTCCTGCTCAGCTGCGAGGTGGCGCAAGTAGTCGAGCTGCTGCGCGTCGAGTCGCGTGATGGTGTCGAGCGTTGCTGGCTGTGTAGCCGACGCTATGCCCTGTTGTTGCGGTAGAGGCAGTGTGAGCTGCTCAGAGTTGTTTTCGTCCTTCATCGAGTGCGATTGTACTGTCGCCTCTGGTGTTTCAATAGACACTGTCAATAGCTCGTCCGGTTGTTGTTGGTTGGTATTGTTGCTACCGTCGCGCTCGCGCTCAAGTCGTTCGACTTGCGCTTTGAGTTGCGCGTTTGCAAGCACGAGCATCGCGACCTGCTCCTCGGTCTGCAGGTTCTTTCGGTACAGCTTGCGCATGACCATCTCGGCGACTTGCAGACGCTGGCGCGGCGAGTTGAGATTCGTCTCGCTCGGTGCTGCTGCTGTTGCGACTTCTGGAGTAGCTGCAGTTGCTGTCGTGGCTGCGCTGTCACTCGGATCAGCAGTCGACTCGGGTTGTTGCGACCTCGAGCGCTCGTGAATAGCAGCGTTAGTCGACGTCACCGATACAGGTCGCGCAGACTGTAAAGCCACCGATGCTCTGGCTGATACGCTGCTGTGTACGGTACTGAGCGCTGGCGCTGAGCTTTGGCTGGCATAACGAGTGCGTAATGATAGGATGCGCGTACACGCAGAACATTGAGTCGTGTGTGAGAACATACTGCTGCCTTGAAGAGGCTCGCACACACTTGGGAAGGTACAAGTGAGTGTAAGAGTGGACGCACCGCTGCTGCTTGAGCTCGTACTCGTCCTTGATCTCGTTCAGCTCTTGCATCGCAAGCTGTCGAGTTGGTAGACACACAAAGGAACAGACACACACGAACCAAAAACAATCCTACTGAGACAGCGTGTACCACCACCAGCTGACGACGACATGTGAGTGGGCGGCTGACGCGCGATGGCTCACCTCAAACTTTGAGTTCACGTCTCTCATCGGCATGCGAGACGATGCTGCTGCGTGGCCAGCGCTCGCACCGACTGCAGCTTCGCGCATGCTTCCTGAAAAGAAGAGGCGACTCGAGCTGCTACTGACAGTGTTTGTTGGTTTTCGACTTTGCCTGTTTGCTGTTAGTGTCGCTGTCGAGAGCTGCCGTTCGCAGGCGACGCGCGATAGCCAAGTGACGTAGCGAGTGTGAATACACGTTGCAGAGATGCTCGACGCCCACACGCAGTGCTGCAGCTCGTCGTCAGGAGTGGACAGGACACGCACGCACCTGTTCGTGATGCGGCCGCACGAAGCGTGGCGCATGCTGGTTCGTTGGCTGTTCCTTGTTGCTTGACGAGCTGCGTTGTCTACTGCTACTACCACTCGCAAACAGCTCGGCTTCCTGCACAATGTCGTCTGCGTCATAGATGCGATGGCGCGTATCGCGTGGTGGCGCGTCGACTGCTTGCCGTCGGTGCTGCTGTGGCACTGGCGCTCGCTGCGTCGGTGCTGCATCGGTCGCGAAGAAGCCGCCCTTGCAGTGTACCGAGCGCTGTGCGGGAAGAAAGAAGCCACCGGAGAAGCCCTGCGCCATTGAGTTGTTCGACAGCACACAAGCGGCTTCGTGTGTGATAGTGCTGGTGAGCTGATACTGCTGTGATGAGCTTCCCTATCAGCCTGAAATAGCAAATCAGGACAGCCAAGCAGGAGCTCGTCGACCAGTGATCACGTCACGCTCACCCTCGACAGCATGAGAGGAGCAATGCCATGGCGAGTCGAGCGTGGCACGAGCGACTCTTTGCATTGCTGTATCATTGGCGAAAGCGGCGACGTTCGACTGGATTGCACACGATGGGTCGGATCGACATGCGAGAGATGACTCACTGCTTCGAAGTGCTGCACCAATGCAATGTGATGACCACGAAACGACACAAGTTGAAGCAGCACGAAATGTAGTGTGGTTCATATTGTGTCACACTAATATGTATGCGGTCCTGATATTGCACATTTTCAAAACAAAATGGCTATGTGGCAGCGCGTGCCACGTAAATGAAGGCTCACTACAAATGACTGGAGGAGGCGCAAAACGACTTGATGAGTGGCTTGGTGCTTTTGAGCGATGCGCACGCTGTGGCATTGAGCATTCGAGCATTCGCGTCGACAGACGCGCAACGAACCAGCAGCAGACGATCGCGTCTATCCAGCACAAACGAATCGTCGTCATCGACGCTCAGCACACGCGCAAACACAGCAGACGCGAGCGAGCAACAGGAGCAGGTGCCGACATCGACAGCGTGACGACTTGCGCTGCGTGTCAAGCGCTTGTCGTGCATCTGCGACTGCAAGAAGCTATCGTACTGCTTGTGTGCCTGGATGCGTGTGTGTGCGTGAGCGATACAAAGTACTGTATGTGCCTGCATATGCGTATCTACATTTGTGTGCACTCGTGGCGACTGCAGTGATGATCCACTTTTTCAATTTTCAGACTAGAGTTTCTGATCCAAGGGGGTAGTAGCCCTTGTTGATGAGTATCGGACTCTGAGCATACGCCTATTCGTCAATGTGTATATGTGCATGTACATGTGCATGTAAGTGTTTCTATCCGAGCGTGTGTGGTGTGATGAATACCTTACTAAACAACCATCTTTCGGGTCTGATTTCCAAGTTTGATGTACAACACAAGGTTTTCTGACCATTCACTCTCGAGTCTGCGCATTTGTTTGTTTGTCTGCTGCATGTGGTGATGGCCATGCTACATGCCGTCGGTAGTCGTGTACGGCGCTGAGCGTCATTGTAGCAGTAGTCTACAGGTCAATGCAACATACGTCTTGTCCCATCTTCTCAATTGAAGCAATGTTGTTCGTTGTACAATCTAGATCGTAGGACGCTGTGATAATGATCGGCCAGTCAATCGATCGTAGCAGTTCGATGGCGTTGTTTATTGTCGTGTGTAAGTGTATAGTGACGACGCAACATCCCTCCAGCTACCGTGGCATGTCCATGGCAAACTGCACATCGGCGTGGTCGAGGCGGCAGCACCCAAGGATCTGCTCCGGCAGCTCGTCGTCCGTCTCGCCCTGGAGCAACACGCCAATGTCGATCACGAGCTTCGCGGTCTTGTCGAGGAGCAAGTGGATGCCGCGCCGCGCAATGTACGAGAATGCGTGGATGTCCACGACGAGCTCTAAGCTGCCGTCGTTGAACGGATAGAGTCGGTGCTGCGGCCGCGTGAGCACTGGCGTCGCGTTGTGGCTTGCGAGCAGCTTCTTGCCCATGCCCGTGACGCCGCACTCGTCCTGGTTCGTCACTTGCGCAATGACTTTGAACCGGTCGGTCAGCGACGTGTCGGCGTGACCAGCAGCGCAGAGGAACCGCTTGAGGAGCCGGAGCGCTGGTGTCTGTGGGTCTTTCAGGTCCTAATGTAGGTCCAATCAGTCAGAGCCACGACAGTGTTAGTAAGGCGTCGTAGTAGGGACCAAACTACGTCAAATGGACGCTTGCTGTCGGTCCAGGGCGACGCTGTACGACACGGTAGCGAACGTGTCGCATGCTCTACAGAGCGCACTATTACGACGCAAGACGCACCTCGAGGACGCGCGATGGGATCTTCCAGTACAAGACGAGGCTAAAGCCTGGGCCGTTGCTACTCGCGTCGCCCCAGACGCTCGGCGCATACGCTGGTAACTGCGATGAACCAGTAGATGGGCGTACATACTAGAGAGTCAGTATCGTCCTGTATACTGAGCAGCGCGTAGAGTCGAGAGTATAGAGCAGCTGCAGTCAGTACCTGGGCGTTGACGATAAAGAGCTTGTCGGCTGCGAGCTCCTCTGGCAGCTCGACGCGCTGTGAGATGCGGTCAACCTTGCTGTCGGTGCGGATGAGGTCGCAGCCGACAAACTCAAACAGCGCGGGTTGCGACGCCTAACGAGAGTGAGCGATGGATGTTAGAATCCAATCACCCAATCACCCAATCACCCAATCACCCATTCACTCATTCACCCACCTCTTTTCGCCGCGTCTTCTTGTAGTCAAGACTCCGGACTGCGAACGTCTCGCCGCGCGTCGTTGCCCACGCGTGCGAGACGTTCGTTGACCGACCGCTTTCGTCCGTGTGCGTCTGCGCCATCGAACTCGCCATTGCAAACTTCGTGACGCGCTGCGGACCAACTGGTGACGCACTCGCTGCGATTTGGGTGGTCGTACCAGGCGTCGCAGGGCCAGGCGTTCGAGGTAGAGCTGCAGTGGTAGTGACGCCGTCGCGGTGCAGACAGCACACTGTCGGGTCCACACACTGCGCTGCATCCACGTCGGCACTGACGCTAGTAGCGCTACTGATAGAGCCAGTGCCAGTGCTGCCGGTCTGTGCTGCTGTGTTCCAGCCCATCGCTGCGAGCCGCGGCCGTGGGTTGTAGATGCTCGCAACGTACGCGGCCGTGACAACAACGCACACGACGCACTTGCTCACGACGTGCTCGGTCGCAAAGACCTTCATGGCGACCATGTTGACGACAAAGCCGAGGATCAGACACGGCTTGGTGCCTTCAACAGTAACGTCGAGGCGCCATGGCGAGTGGCGTCCCGTCGTACTGGACGGATAGCTGTTTGGCAGACGATAGTTCGTGACAATCGGTGGCGGTACAGGCTTGACGACGCGTGGTTGTGCTGCAGCTGCTGCAGCTGCTGTCGAGTCGACTGGTGTGGGGGTCGTCGAGCCTGAGGACTCGGCGCCTGCGACAGTATCGCATTGCGCAGACGACGTTGGTGTGATGACTGCAGTCGTCGCATGGAGAGTGTTGGTAGTGGCGCCAGTCTCGTGCTGCTGCTGGCGCTGCTGCTCCTGTTCTTGCAGTAGGCGCTGGCGATAGAGCTGCTGGTGCGACAGCACGGGCGCTGCTGGTTGGGTCGTAGAGGATCCCATCGAGTGGGTCGTATTGATCCACATGGTTCACAGATCATAGCGATGACATGAGTGACAGTGAGCGTGTGAGTCCGAGAGACGTCGAGTCAGTCGAATGCACGCACGCACGCACGCACGCACCGTGCTGTTGCGATGCACTGAGCGTGTGTTTGCGGTTGATCGCGGTTGCGATCGCGTGCGTCCAGAGGTCAAAGTCCGCTTCGTTGTCGGCGCAGAGCTGCAGACCGTACGAGCCATAGACGACGACGACACACTGTGAGTACATTTGTACGATGTACGATGCAATATGTACGATGTACGATGAGATAAGTAAAAATGTACGATGGACGCACCTTGTACTGCACGCCGCGCTTCGAGTCGATCTCGTGGAGCGCGAGCGTCGAGACTTGGAAGAAGTAGCTCGTCGGCGCGTTCTTTGCGAGCGACTTTTCAAACAGCAGCGACACGTTGTCGGCAGTGAGGTCCAACTCGCCGCGGTACCACGGGTGGCTCGTGCACAGAAACAGCAGCAAGTGCTGCTGCGTTGGCTTGTCGTCTCCTGCCAGTGTCTGACGTGCAGACCCAGTCGCTTTGGTGTTTGTATCCGCCTCGTGCTGTGTTGGCAATCGCATTGCAGTACCGCTACTGCCAGTGTCTACAGCATCGTGACCTGCTGCTTCGCGACTGGCTCTCTCGCTATCGGCGTCGCCACGACCTCGATCGTCGTCGTTGTCGTCGTCGTTGTCGTCGTCGTCGCCGCGTGCGTCCATGTGCACGACGTTGCCATGCGGCGCTGCCGACAAGAGGTTCGCGGGGTTGGAGCGGTAGTACGACAGCACGCCGCGCTGCTTGTCAAGGACGAACCACCGGCGGTGCCACGACCGCTTCGACCACTTGCCGTCGCTCACTTTGTGGACGTAGCCGCAGACAAAACTCTTGCTCGTCTGCGACTCGGACGAGAACGCGTACCCGGCTGCAAGGAGTGACGTTGCCGCGTCCGCTGAGTGTTGGTCCGTGCTAGTTGAACTGCTGCTGCTAGTGTTGTTGGGCATCGGTGTTTTCGTTGTCGCTACTGGATAGCTGCTCGTACTACTAACACTATTGACAGTGTTGCTCGCTGCTGTCGTAGGACCACCACTCACGGTCGAGTTGCTGTGGACTTGCGACTTGCCAACGTGTAAGATCGTGCGGCCGACTTTCGAGATGCCGCCACCAACAGCTTTGCCAATGTTGCGCCCCATCTTCTGGACACCGCGCGACCGGAGCGTCGCGGACGAGGCGCGTGTCGCAGCGTTGCTGCTGCGGCCAAAGCCGCGGTCGCTCGTGTCGCTGTGCCGACTGACCGACAGTGGTGTCGGTGGCGCAGCGCGGGCTGTCGGTTCGCGACTGTCGGAGTCGCTATCGTCGGCACGACGGCTGGCGTGAATGGCGAGATCTACACTCCCGGTCCCAGTCGCTGCGACGGATGCATCGTCAAGCGAGTCGGACGGCGGTGCGTCGTCATGGTAGCTCTCGGAGACTTCGTCCGAGTCGTAGAGCTCGTCGTCCGAGTCGTCGTCGTCGCCGCTGTCTTCGCCGCCGAGAAAGTCGAACGAACTAAAGTGACTACCGCTACTGTGGGGACCCAGAGAGCCAGTGCCAGCAGCGCCGCTACTCGCTTTGAGTTTGCTGACGCGACACGATGGACTGTGGTTCAGCGGATCGCTACATACCACACCATCGTCGTCGTAGCAGTATCGAGTCGTATGTGAGTGGGGGAAAGATGGGTCGAATGGGTCAAATGGGTCAAATGGGTCATACACAGTGCAGATGCAAATGGACGTACACGTTTGGGTCGTCGGTCGTGCGGATCGAGAGCGGACTCGACGGCAGTGGCGACGGCGGCAAGTGCGTCGCGAGGTACTAGCGAGTCGGTTTGTTAGACTGCTAGGTGACAGACCATCACTCACCACACACACACTCTCTAAAAGCGCAATGTCTCATGTCTCACGTACGTCCATGAGCGTTGGGTACTGCCGCACCCAGTCGACAAACTGCGCGTTCGTCAACGTACTGCCCATTGGGACGCGACACTCTTCGAACGCCGCGTAGAATTTCTGTGAAGTCGGGAACCGTGTGAGTGAGTACCCGGTGAGCGGAAGCCGTGAGTGATGGTCAGTGCACAACATACTTTCGGGACAAAGTGGACGCTCTCGAGGTGCTCGAGCAGGTACAGATAGTCGGTCTCGTAGATGAAGCCGTCGTCGCTGCGTGTCAGATGCGATAGCGACAGTGAGTGATGGTCTACTTGCTCATCAACTGCCTGTCTGTCAATCGCCAGTCGATCGAAACAAACGTACGGTTCGGCTGCGTAGATGATCGCGTACATACTAAAGACGTAGCTGATGCGGTCCTCCGTGTTGCCACTGCGTTTGTGTGCGTGTATGCGTGAGTGGCTGACCATCACTCATCGTCCGCCGCTGCAGTGCCAACGACGTACACGTAGCAGAGCGCGAGCGTGCACACAAACGCTTCTTTCGAGATGCGGTCGCCCGGCGTGCGCTCCAGGCCGTTCATTGTCGCCTCTGCAGTCGCACAGAGAGAGAGAGAGAGCCAGCCATCGAGATGAGTTGCATCGCCCAGCAGTCGCGACAGCCAAAAGGGACGACGGCAGTCGCACCGCCAAAGAGGCCGCGCAGGAGCTTCGACGACAGCAAACCGGCTTTGCGCGCCATCAGTCGATGCGCGTCGTCTTCGGTCGCATCGCCCTGCGATGCAGTCGTTTGCAGTGTGCATGTACGAGGATAGGTGGTTCCCTCAGCTCAGCTCAGCTCAACTACTGTTGCATGCACGGCGTGCATGGCGTCCGTCGATCAATCGGCCCAATGACACGCACCTTGAACGTCAGCCATGCGACTGTGAACTCGCCCGCGTCGACTGCACACACGCACATACGGATCAAATGGACGCACACATTGCTACGTGAGCGAGTGCGTCTACTCTAGTACCGTCCCTCTTGTCACACGCGACTACAGCAGTAGATCCTTCGCGGTTGCATGCATTTGCTCGACCTTATGTTCACCCACATGTTGCCCACAGAGCACACGACGACATCCACACTAAAAGCGAGCGAGAAGTACGCACATGGACGGAAGAACTTGCGCTCCTTGGATGCCGCGGCGCCCATCTTGTGCGTGCCCTCCCGCGTATGTAGTGTCTGCTGCAGAGGCGCCAACTGCTGCTGCTGTCGCCCGAAGCGTCGGCACTTGGAAGCTGCTGTCGGTGTCGTCTGCTGCACTTCGAAATGAGCAGTCATGTTAGCCAAAATTACATACATAGCCAGCGAAACAACGTAAATAACCGTATTTTCGTACAATCGCTGCGAGCCGGTTTCGTGCGTTTCAGTGCAAATAACGAGTGAAGCCATACTCGCTGAGGTCCCGTGCAAACAGCACAAGCACATACACACACACATACACACACGACCGACATTGACAGTGTCGCGATTGAGCTACACAGTGCCGCTACTGAACTCGACAGCACCACTTTCACAAATCTCTACTCACGTAGCACCCGCACGGTCGACAGCTTGACAGTAGCGAGCAGCAGCACTTGTGAACCTTGAATGTTTGGTGCATGAAGTCTAGCAACAGCACCAGCGCACTGAAGCGTATCATTGCTGCATTAGCGCTCACATGCACGCACGATGTTTCTCTCTCGACTATGAATGCGGAGGGGCAATTCGAGTCAGTATGAATCATGCATTCACTTGTTTAGCTGTTTTACTGTGAAGATGTATTTTTCGTATAAATTATAGCCTAAATTGACTTTGCACTTGTTCATTTGAGCATTACAGTGTATAATCATGCAAGCAAAGGTTGTATTTTCAGTCGCTCATTTTTACACATTTGTCAGAACCATCACCGCCAATAAATGCTCGCGTTGCTATCAGATCAGTCACACTGTAATATTCGGCTTAGTGTTTATACCAGATACCATTTCCATTATCTGACCGCTCTCACTTGAATAACGTATAGACACGACTTCTCTACAAATAAAAGACACTCGACACGACGTCCGCTAATAGAATATCTGTTTTAAATAGTACGATATCAGCCAACCACACCGAACCACACAACCGCACAATACGTGGCACACTTCCGACAGCGTGACTGACTGGATCTGAATGTCAGTGAATGCGCTTGAACCTGTGCTGCCAATCGCATGTCGCGTGCGCACAAGCGCGTGAATGCAAACCCACCGCGAGCTGAGCTGTTCTTGTCTGCCAGCATCTGACCCACATCTCGGCACATCTTGGCGGATCATGCGCCACGAATACAGTCGCGCTTGAGCCTCGATCGCACTCGCGCCGATCGCTCTTGGAGCTGCTCACTTTCGATTTCGCTTCGTGCGTGTCAAACTCAATTACAAGCCCGCCAGTCGCGAATCACTTCCACGATGGTCGCTGACGTCTCGTTCCACCACGTGCGCAACAGCCACTTGCGCACGATGCCGAACGACGTGCTCTTCCACATCGGTCTCACGTGCTCGGCCGAGGAGAAGCAGCGCGTTGCGGCGCTCTTTGGCGACGTCAAGTTCTTCGTCACGGGCGGCAGCGCGGACCGCATGACGCAGTTTGCGCAGAGCGTCGCGGACGCACTTGCGATCCCGACGCCGTACGGCTACTCGCTCGCACCGATTGGCTCAACGGCGCGCTACGTGCTCTTCAAGGTCGGCCCCGTGCTGATTGCGAACCACGGCATGGGCATGCCGTCGGTCTCGATCCTTCTCCACGAGGTCACGAAGCTCCTCGAGTACGCCGGTGCCCATGACGCTGTGTACATCCGCATGGGCACGAGCGGCGGCGTCGGCGTCGAGGGCGGCACGGTCGTGTTCACGTCCGAGGGCGTGAACAACAAGATGGAGGCCGTGCACGACGTTGCCGTGCTCGGCGACGTGCAGCGCCGCCCGTCGATCTGTACGAAGGAGGTCGTCGATGAGATCACAGCGTCGGCCGTTGCGCTCGCTTTGCCATACGCAGTCGGCAAGACGCTCACGTGCGACGACTTTTACGAAGGCCAAGGCCGCCTCGACGGCGCCGTGTGCGAGTACACTGCCGACGACAAGCTCGCGTTCCTCGAGCACTGCAGCAAGCACGGCGTGAAGAACATTGAGATGGAGGCGCGCGGCTTTGCGGCGTTCTGCTACAAGCTCCACATCCCCGTCGCGGTCGTGTGCGTGACGCTGCTCAATCGTCTGAACGGCGACCAAGTGCTCTCGAGCCACGAGACGCTCAAGAGCTACGAAGAGCGCCCCGCGGCCGTGCTGCTGCACTACATCACGAAAAAGGTCGAGGCCGCGCGCAAGCAGTAGAGGACGGCGACGCAGTAGTAGAGGACGCAGTTAGAGCGTATCGCGAACTGTTGCGTCTGTAGCTTCGAGTCGGCACTGCTGCTGCTGTCCTCTGTATAACAGCAACAACACATGAATATAACACACACACGAACTACACTCGCTCGTTCGTTTACTCCGTCATGCGGACCCGTCAGCGCTCATCGGGCTCATGTATCGAGTGCTGCTGCTTGTGAAGCTACGATCACGCAGTACTAGCACTGCATTGGCGACTGCAGTGCAGCAGCTGCTACTCTGCTGCACACGCACAGCGTTGACGCCGCCTGCTGATCGTCCAAACTGGGTCGTATCCGACTCAGAAATACATCTGGATGACCATCTTCCGTCCTGATCCTCGTCACGTCCTTGACGAGGTGCTGCGTGTCGAGGACTGTAGCGGCTGGCTCCTCATTGCACGTTTAGACTGACGCACCACAACAGTGCCAGCAAACGACACTGCGCGATCGAGCGGCATGGCGTCGTCGGTGCATCCGTTCCAGGCATCACTGCAGAGCTACGATCCGAATGCGCCGCCGCAACAGAGCTACAGCAACCCAACAGCGTACGGCGCACCACCATCAGGCTATGGGTACGGCGCCAATCCGAATGTACCAGCCTATCCTGGCGCACCTCCACTCGGCTACGCGTACGGCCCACTGCCTGGAAGTGGTGGCTTCCCACACACTCTGCCTTCTGGTAGTGCTCCTCCCGGCTATCAGGGCTCAGTACCTCCCAGCAGCAGCAGTGGCTACCCGAGCGGCGCTGCATTTGGTATGCAAAGCAACATATACAGTGCGCCAAACGCTGCTGGCTACATGTTGGAAACTGGCAGTGGTGGCGGTGCGATGAGCTACCCTCCAGGCGGCTACACTCCAGGCGGCTACCCTCCAGGTGGATACCCTCCTGGCAACAACATACCTGGCTACCCTCCAGTCGGCTCTCAGGTTGGTACGCAAGCGTACCCTCCACCCAATGCCGGCAGTGGTGGCGCTGCCGTGCACCCCATCGCTGGTGCATCGACTACTACTAGCAACGCGACTGGAGGCGACAAGGCCCCCGCGCCAGTGAACCCGCGCGATCAGATCGAGACCAATCGGTGGGCTGCTGGACTGTGTGCGTGCTGCGACCACTGCGTGCCAAACTGCTGCTTCCCATGGCTCCTGCCGTTTGTGTCGCTCGCGCAGATCTACGCGCGACTCGGGGTAATGGCGTACAAAACGGCACTCACGCAGCTCTTTGTCCTGTACGCAGTCGGCGTGATCCTGACCGCGATCCGCAGCTCCAGTAGCAGCACTTCCAGTACCGGTATTAGTACTGGTATCAGTACCAACATCACCGCAGTATCCAACATCACTAACATCACCGACCTCTCGGACTTCGCAACGAACGCGACTGTAGCCGTCACGAGGAGCCTCCGAACGTACACTCGATCGTACCACTCGAGCGGATCGGGGACGCCGATCCCGCTGCCGGTGCTCGCAGCACTCGCCGTGCTCGGCCAGATTGGCTTTCGACTCATGGTCTGGCACGCACGTCGATCGATCCGCAAGCGCTTTCGCATCCCAGGCGACTGGTGCAGCGACTGCGTCGCGTCACTCTGCTGCTCGTGCTGCGCGATTGCGCAGATGGCGACGCACATCAAGAGCTACCGACCCGGTAGCTGCAGCTTGGACGGACCGAGTGTATTGCCAGCATGTATTGAGTGAGTGAGTGAGTGATGGTCGATATTTAAAGGAATGATGATCAGTTAACGATGGCCAAACGACTGGCCAAACGATACGTATTGCAATGTGTCTACTAGTATTGAGTTCGAGTGCTACGTTGTCTACACACATGGCATGTTGCTGCTACTGTGTTTATGTGCACAGACTCGTATCTTATGTGCGGTGGTAGTCGGGACTCGAGAACGTGCTTGCGAGGTGCTCGGCCTGCACTTCGACTGTCTCGAGCTGCAGATGCGATGCCACATAACGATAGTAAGTACCTTAGTCGGCGACTGCTGTAGCTACTGTCGATTGACAAACGCAATGGCAAACAGACAGCAGCGCACCTGCGTCTCGGCGAGTCGCAATAGGAAGCTGACGCAAGCAGTCGTGCAAAGCAACTGAAGTGAGTCTATCCATCCAAACTACACATCGAAAACGCAACGTACTCGATGCGCTCGGGTCGCGTCTCGAGGCGGTTCTGGTCGTACTCGAAGCGCAGACGTCGCCGCACGTACTCGCACCGGTCACGCGTTGGCATCTTGGCTGCTGCCTGTGCTCGCGCACCGACGGGAATATACACACGCTTGTGTGAGTCGATTGCCTATTAGCTGCACAGCGGATGCAGCAAGTGAGCTACATGCACGAGTGACGCACGCGGTAGATCGCTCGGTAGAGCCGCAGCGCTTCGCTCGCCATGTCGGTCAGGTTGTCTTGTCTGGTGTCAATCACTTCGTTCCTAGTCAAGCAGTTTGGCTATATACACTTTCTGATCGATTAGGTACGATATTGTCGCCCCTCCTATTGCAGTACATGTATCAGCATATTCGCAAACGCGTCATCTCTCCTTCCACATGTGACGTAGCTGCTGACGTTAAATCTGACATCCAAACATCCAAACCCACGACATCAACAACGATGCTCGCGACGACGATCCGTCGCGCTGCTGCTGCTGCCACGACTGTGCGCGCACCTATGTTGCGCTCGGCATCAATGGCGACAAGCAGCAGCAGTAATGGTAATGGCGCATCGGAGCCCAAGTTCTACATCCTGCAGTACAGCTACACGCCCGACATTGTCGAGAAGCGCGGGCCGTTCCGCAACGAGCACCTCGCGCTCGCACAGGCACTCAAAGCCGAGGGCAAAGTCGTGATGGCCGGTGCGCTCGTCGATCCAGTCGACACCGGTGTCTTCATCTTCCGCACGAGCGACCCGCGCGACATTGACGCGTTCGTCGCGCAAGACCCGTACGTCCGGAACGACCTCGTGACCGCTCACTCGATCCGCGAGTGGGCCGTCGCCGTCTGATTGAGCGAGTAGTGAGTCGACGCTAGCAGCATTCCTCGCTAGTATACCACGTATACACTCACTATACACAGAGCCATGTCTGTTGGTCACTTGAATACAGCGTAGTGCAGCATGTGATTGTTCCAGCAGCGCCATTGGCAAGCAGAGCCACACGTGTGTATACACTATAGCACTATACATACACTATACATATGGTTATACACCAGCAATAATAGGCAGATTAACACGTAGAGGCGACGGACTGTATGACCCACTAGTGACCCATCCTCTACGCTGCAAACGGCTCGTTCGTGAGGAAGCGGCGCATCATATCGAGCGCTGCGACTGGCTGGTCCGTCGGCACCAAGTGCCCCGAGTTGAGCACGACGACGTAGCTCATGTTGCCCGCTGTTTTTACGAGCCCAGCGACCGTCCCATCAATGACCCACGGCGTGCGCTCGGCGGCGCGGTAGTCGACAGTCCCGGTCCACGCGAGCCGGTCGATCATGCGGCCGACGCCCAAGTTGTTGCACGCCGAGCCGTCCATGTTGCCGGCGTAGAACAGGAAGCGGTAGGTGTCGAGCAGGTCGCGGAATGTCCCAATTGGGACATCGAGCATCTCGTCGGCGAGCAAGTGGCGCGCAATCGGCGGCGCATTCGACGAGACGCCAAACGCAGCGCCGTCGGTCGAGTGCCACGGGGTCCCAACTGGGACATTGAGCGCGCGACGCACGTCGTCCGAGTTGAAATACGTCGCGAGTACGTCGGTGCGCGCATCGAACGGGTTCCCAGACTGCCGAATGTCGTACACAAATGGGTTCCCTGCGCTCTTGTAGATCTGATAGTGTATCAAACGATGATGTTACAAGTCACAATAGCGCAAATGACCCAAATGACCCAAATGACCCAAACAACCATGCACAACGCACTGAATCCGTGACGGACTGGCACACGTCGAACGCATCGACGTGGCGGCCTTGGCGATGGAACTCTTCGCAGACGCTAATGTCGGCGTTCGCGCGCTCGTACTGCTGCGAGTCAATGAGCCCAAGCGCGATGGCAAAGTCCGGGACCGACCGCGTCTGGAGCACGGGCCACATCTTGCCATTGCCAATTGCGACACCTGCGAGCGGGATCTTTACGGCGTCGGCGGTGCTGCGACTGTCGGCTGCTGCTCCACTGTTCTGTTCGTGGATATAGTGCGCAATGTATGGGACGTACTTGCCAGCATACGACTCGCCGCAGACAAACACGGGGTTTGTCGCATACTCGGGGTGGCGCCGGTAAAAGCCCTGGAGCCCACGAAAGAGCTGCTCAGCAACTTCGTCCTGGGTGTTGACATACCCGCTGTCGTCGCGCACCGAGGAGTACCCCGTGCCAACAGGCTGGTCGACAAACAGCATATGTCCCAGTTGCGTCCACGACTGCGCGTGCGGGATGAGTTTGCCGTTCGGCTGGATGCGATACGGCCCCATTTCAGTCAGCAACCCAGTCATCGACGACGCGCCGGGGCCGCCGTTGAGCCACACGAGCAGTGGCGTCTTCGCTGTTGCATGCGAAGTTGACGACCGCATCTCAAAGAACCAGTAAAAGAGCTTCCCGACTGCCTGCGGGTTCACGTTGATCAACCCAGCGTACTGTGTGCGCATGCATGTGTGTATGTATGTGTGTATGTACGGGTATGCGCAATTGGGTTATTGGGTGATTGATACAGCAGACTCCAACATGAACATACATGTACGCACCTGCGTCTCGAGTGGCGTGCCAAAGCCTGGGACAAACGTCACGCGGTCGTCGTCCGAGTCGTTGTCGTCCGAGTCGTGCGTGTGCTCATGGCTGCTGAGCAAGTCGATGCTCGCGACGGCCGTTGGGCTGTGCAGCTGCGGCGTCGACGCCGTCGTAGCTGCTGCTGCTGTTGTTGTGGACGCTGATGCATGCAGTCTCGTGGCAGTGCTTGCGCTCGACGATGGCGGATCCAAGCTGCCACGCACCGCAGACGATGCTTTCGGGTCGCTCTCACTGCTGTCAGCACTGCGGATGCTGCTGCTGCTGCTGTTTGGGGCGGCTGCTGTCGGTGCTCGCGTGACGACGCCGCAGTACATTACGACAGCGACGAGCAGTGCGATGCTCGCGACGGCACGTACATGACGTCTACGTGCTGCGTTTTTACTGCGGCTTCTACAGTCGAAATCATCACCACTACTGGTGTAGAGGTTGTCGTTGGTCGTTGCCATCGACGCAGTAGGGCGACGCAGTGGCGTGGATTCGTTCATGCTTTGCGTGCTGATGGCTACGGACTGGGGCGTCCAGCTTGCGATGCGCGCACACACGCACTAGGCCACACTGCACGCGCAAACACGCGAGGCTGAGAGCAAGCGGCAGCAGATGCGAGACTGACACACGCGACCTCCTGATTGACTACCGACGCGCAGCAGCTTCTGCTTGGGCAGCGGATCTTTTGCCCGTCAAAAATCGAACCGTAGCGTCATCCAATGACGCGCTTAAGTACGGCTCGCTTAAGTACGATTCGACAACCTCAGCAATAATCGAGCGATTGGATTCGCTCACCAGACGACGACGCGCTCAACATGCGCTTTGCTGCGTGTCATCGTCATTGACCATCGACTGTAATCATGTCGTAGTGGTCGTGTGCATGTGCGTGCATGCGTGCGTGCTCATCAAATGCGTGCGGCTGCATCGACACGCTTTGTACACTGTAGCAGAACCAACAGCAAACGAATCTCTCCCTTTGTTATCTCACTATCAGTCTCTGTCTCTATCGGTCTCTTGCTACTTGGCGTTTGCGACTACAGTAGCAGCGTCGACCTGCTTTGCGAGCACACGCGATCGCGCTTTTGCGACTTGCATGCACGTATGGAGCACTTGGGGCGACAGCACTGCGCCTCCAGGCTTTTGGACACCGCAGAGCTGCTGATTGCGCGTCGAGTACGTGATTGTAACAGTTGCAGTCGCAAGCGCTTCTTCGTCGCTCGTTGGGTCGAGCAGCACCGTGTCGTGCACGACGGCAAATGTTGTTGCAAATGCGCTGTGCTGGAGTCGGAGCGGCGCTGCTTCGTCGTCTGGCGTCATCATCAGTAGACAGTGTGCAAGTCATCACATGTCACATATGTCACAAATCCATTTGCAACTGCAGACTAATCACCAACAATTGACCAGCAACAATACAATACAATACAATACAATAAATACCCACCAGGTCGAATGGACACGACATTGTCGGTCTCGTTGATCGCGACAGCTGGGAGCCGGAGCGTCTGGAGCGCCGCCATGACGGCAGTCAGTGCCGCGTCGAGCACGTTGCCGTCGTGGTCGACGCACAGCACGTCGACAAAGAGCTTCCACGCTGACCTGCCTTTCGCAATGCCGAGGTCCGACATTTCGACGACGCGCGAGCTGTGGGGCGATTTGTAACAGCAGATTGTCGCACTGCAGTGAGTATCTATGTGTGTGTATGGGCGTACATCACTATGACGAACGCACCCAACGATGATGTTTGTGAGCTGACTCCCAATGCTCTGCGCCTCCTCGGACTGCCGGCCGATGCTAAAGCGCGTCGAGCAGAGCGGCGAGAGGTGCACTTGGATCGCTATGTGTGTTATGTATGTGTGGATCGCAGCAGCAGCAGCAGCAGTGAGCATGTGCGACACTTGCCACAAGTAACAGGCATACACATGCGATGTCGTCACGCACCAATGTCGCCCTGGTCGGGCGTCGCGACTGCTGGGAGTCCGACGGCGAGCTTGATTGCTGCGATCACCGACGTGTTACCGATTTTGACGAGGCTCGAGCTTGCGGCTGTGTGCACGACGTTTGTCTGCAGATGCACAGTGCGCGCAGCGTCGGGTGTGCGCGCATCGGGTCGCACACCGCTCGCGAGGCACGTGCGCATGTACTCGCTCGGGAAGAGCTTCTTGTACATGTCGGCGTCAAACGAGAGCGCGACTTGCGGCTTTGCTGCAACTGTCCGTGCTGTTTTCATCGTTGCTGTAGATTTAGTGGTCGTAGACAGTGGTTGCCGCGATGCGCGTAACACGGTGCTTGGAAGTAGAGATCAATCGATGCGGCACGATCGCTCAAGCGTGGTCGTTGGCGTCTTCCTGCTCGGCTGTGCTGTTGCTGCTTGCTTGTTTGGCTGCTTGTTTGGCTGGTTTGGCGTTGCTGCCATACACTTTCCAGTACATTTTGTTTGTGTACATTTCTGTAGATTTTATACGTTTTCTGCCTATACTTCAAATAGCTACAATATGCTCTGACAACTGCATATCGTGAAGCAGAGGTTTTTCGGCTCAGTATCCAGTTTGCACTATTCGCTAGTATACAAAATGCAGGTGATATCATGATTCTGTCTAGTTGCATATGCGCGACCCGAGCTCCCGCGCTTTTCCCGCGCAAGCTCCAGCGAAGACGAAGAGTGCAGCAAGCAACAACAGGCACAGCGCCATCACCAACACCTGCAGCCGCTTGCTCGTTCGTGCGCATTCGCTTCTAAGCGTATCGTGCTCTTGCTGCATCGCTCTGCACGTCTCGACATCTACATCTACATCCACACACACACAATCGACGCACCTCTAAATATCATGCTCGACGGACGCAACAACGACGACATCGTCGAGTCGCCGCTGCCGCTTGCGCCGGTTGTCGGACGGCGCCGCACGCGCGCGACTGCACAGATCGACCTCATGGTGCGCCGCGAACAGTTCAAACGCCAGCGTGCGCGCGCAGCAGCGCTCGAACAGGTTGCCCACACAAGCAACCGCAATGCAGCAGCCGACAACACCGAGAACATCAGTGCAAACGTGCGGGCACCACTGCGCAGCAGCCGCCGACAGCGCAGTACAGCAGCAACAGCAGTCACACATGCAACCAACGCGTACAACAACGCCACTACTGCTGGCATGACCTCACCAACTGCAAAGGTCGTGGTCGGCGCGTCGTTTGGCGAGAAGCTACCGACAACGAGCGTCGTGATTGAGCGCACGCCGACGCGCAAGGAGCTCCAGTCGCCGCCGCAGATCCGCCGCATGAAGCCAGCGCCACAGGCGAACGTGCCAACGCCCGAGAAGATCGTACCAGCAGCTGCTGGTGTTGAGAAGGTCGAGTCGTCCATAGAGCCAACATCAGCAGCGACAGACGCACTGACAGACGCACAGCCATCGACCACAGCAGCAGCAGCGATGAGCGACGTTCGTACTGACCTGACAGTCTCTGTTATAAACGACACGGCTGCACCAGCGCTCAAGCCCAAGCGCGTAGCAGCGCGTACCATCGCACAGAGCAGCGCGTCGCTGTCGACACGCAAGCGCATGATCTCGTTCTCGCCCGAGCGCGACGAGCGACCGGAGAACCGCGCACTTGCGCTCCAGAAGGCTGCCAAGAACCTGAAAGCAACGGCAAAGCTACAGCAGCGACTCGATGGCGTGAGTGTCTTGCAACAGCGATGCATTGACGCGCCACGGTCAGCGCATACAACGCCATTGAAAGAGCGGGCAGTAGTTGGACACGCAGTAGGGGCGCTCATGTTGTCGCCTACAGATTTGCAGACGCCAGTCAAGCGTCCAGCGACGACGCCGATCCGGTTTGAGACGCCGTCAGCACCAACAAACGTGACGCTCGAGCTGCTGAGCGACGACGACGATGACGACGGTGACGTCCGTAACGACGTCGTGTCGAATGACCACAAGGCAGTGGATGGCGATGACGACTCTGTTATGCCTACGTCGCAGGACAACGAAGGCGACGTCTTGCGCTTTGACTCGCAATGCACCGACGCTGGCGCAAACGACAATGCGTTTGACGACTTTGACGCGAGCGTCTGCGCGACGCAAGTGCTGCTGTCCCAAGCATCCGAGCCCGATTCAGCAGTCGCGCCTTCGCAACCGCCAATGAGCTGCTCACAAGAGCCGATGGACGACCACCATGACGCAACAGCATCCTCATCATCATCGACTGCGTTCACGAGCACGTCCGTCATCGAAGACGTCGGACTCTTCAACTGCGACAACGACGTCGAGTACACCGGTGGCGTCTACGGCGAAGGCACGGACGGCAAAGTCGCAGCTGCTGTGATCCACGGCCAAAAGGTCGCGCTGAAGCGCGCCAAGCCGCACGATGGCTTTCCCGAAGACGAAGCAAAGCGCCGGAGTGCCGTGGAGCTCCACTACTTGCGGCGCGTGCGCCATCTCGACGGCTTTGTCCAGTGCCTCGGGCTCTGCGACGCGATCGCGCACACGTGCATTGCGCTCGAAGTCATGGACTGTAAGCTTAGCGACTACCTCCGACGCTACGGGACCAGTACTAGTTCGACCAGTTCTGCTAGTACTGGCAGTACAAAGCGTCGCTATACACTGGGACTCGCGGATGCGAAGGGCTTGCTACAGCAAATCGCACGGCCGATGATGCTGTTGCACGACCAAGTGAACGTCGCCCACGGTGACTTGGCGTGTCGCAACATCTTGCTACGAACACCGCCAAAGGGCTACGAGCGCAAGTGGGCGCCAGTCGTCAAGCTCTCGGACTTTGGACGGATCAAGTTGCCGTCGACCGAGCCCAAGATCTTGGACAGTACCTTTAGCTTTTACAAGAACGTCGACGTCGGTGCGTTCGGCCGCGAGATCCTGTTCCGGTTCCTCGTCGGTGAGATCGTCCCGCCGTCGTGTCTCGAGACGCGGAGTCTCCACAAACAGCTCCAGGACCTTGTCGTCACTCAGGTTCCCGACGCTGCAAAAGAGCGATTAGGACCGTACTACCGGCTCTTTATGCGCTGTACCGGTTGGGGCGTCCGGCCGACGTTCCGCGAGATCGTCGAGCACCTCGACGACCTCGAGTACTTTGAAACGACCGAGAACGGTTTGTTTCCACTCAAGCCCAGCGGTAGTACTTCTGGCTCGACGACCAGTACGACTAGTACGACGACGGCTACTAACAACAACAACAACAACAACAACAACAGTGTTGGAGCTGCTGGTGACGCGTCGTTCCTGTCGCCCGTCCACGACACTGCGAGCCGCGCCGCCAAGTTCCGAGGCGGCAAGTACGAGACGCCGACTGGCTTGTTGCAGCGCTCGACAACAGCGAACGGCGCAACATCACGACTGCTGCAGTCCAAGAGCAACACAGACGGCAGCGTCCCAGGGGCTGCGGCGCCAGGCAACAAGACAGTCAACCTGCTCAAACCGCGGTCCGTGCTGCGTGGGACGCCTCACAAAGTCCCAAATACAAACAGTACTGGCTCTACTGGCACTACTGGCGCGACTGGTGAGAAGTTGTTGCATCCGCGCAGTTTGGCTGCGTCGAGTGGGTTTACGCCAAACGGTCGACCGATGCTGCTCAAGAAGACGCCGCCGTCGGCTGGTGCGTCGCGCCGGTCGCTGCAGATTTTGAGTCAGATCCAGCACCGCACAGCCGGTAGTGGCGGTGACAAAAGTGGCGCCAAGTGAGAGGTAGTTGTAGGAGTCAGGAGTAGTCGACCCGCAGGCAGTGATAGTGATATCAGGAGTAGGACGGACAACTGAACTCTGTCGTCAACACCGTTAGGCAATAGATGTACGTGTAGCTGTTCGTTATGTCGAGTGTCCTCGGACGCAAGTCTTTGACCGTGAGTAAGCGTATCATGAGCTATTGGTCCATGCCTGTAGCGAGCACTCGGATCTTTGTTGTTGTCGATATATATCGTTTTCCATGGACCGGTGCCAAGCGACGTCGTCATGGCGGCGTGAAGGGTAGTTGCACGTGTCTACCCACCCGAAAGGTCGCCGCGATTGGTCTTATGGGATCGCGACGATACGCAGACAAGCAGCAGACACACATCGCAGTAGCAGACACAGACAGCAGCGACGATGGCGATGACGGAGAAGCGCTGTCAGCTGCTCTCCGGGTACGAGGCGTACGCGATCCAGGTCTTGCTCGGCGTGATTGCGATCGGTATACTGTGGTACAAGCGCCACGTCGAGCGACCGCGTCGGACACTGCAGATCTGGGCCATGGACGTGAGCAAACAAGCCATCGGGGTGCGTCAACAATACGAGCCATGCATGTGTGCATGTGTTTTGTGGGCTTGCTTGTGTATACGTCTCGACTCTCATACGCTGATGACCATGACACACAGGCGACGGTCGGGCACTGCATCAACCTCGGCATTGCGCTCGAGCTCCCGCCCGTGACCGACGAGTGCGTCTGGTACTTTCTCAACTTTATGAGCGACTGTACGCTCGGCATGGTCGTGAGCCTCGCGTTCCTGCGACTGCAGCAAGAGCTGGCGTTCGCCATGAACTGGAGTACGATCCAAGAGAGCGGCGAGTACGGCACCCCGCCATCGTACCGGTACGTTTACACATCGTACTTATACGAACTGTGCCTTTATGACAGCTACAGTCGCTACACTATCCACTGTGACAATCTCGCGTCATCTACACTAACAGATACGCTTCTCTACCTACGCACAGCATCTGGGCGTCGCAGCTCACGGTGTGGCTCGTCATCATCGTGTTTTCGAAAGCGATCGTTGCGTCCGTGCTCATTGCTGCGTCGCAGCCGCTCGGGTCGTTTGGCGACTTGCTCTTTACGCCACTACGCGGGTACCCGTTTGTCGAGCTCGTGCTCGTCATGGTCGTATGTCCGAGCTTCCTCAACATCGTGCAGTTCTGGATCCAAGATAGCTTCCTCAAGCGCGACGTGAGCATCCTCCCACCATCGTACGCGCGCTTTCGCTATGGCTCGGACAACTCGCTCCAGACAAAACTACTGCAGGAAGGAGCGTGAGTCTGGCCTGGCAGATCGGCATACTGATTGTGCGATAGAGCGCAATATGCCGCCTGTGTGGCAATATACAGAGCTACTAGCTACTACGGAGCTTACTCTACAATATCGTGTGGTGTGCTATAAGAGGAAGCATTCATGGCAAACCGCATCACGTGGTCTGACAGTGCCAGCAATTTCGTGCGTATGTAGCAATCTTCAACGCGAACCTAACAAAGCGATGCGTATCGATTTTCATGTAAATGTGCATGTGCTGATTCATTGTGTGTGGCTGTCCTAGAGCACTGTTCTAAGCACTATATCAGCGCGCGTACGCTGGCAGCACGTTTGGTCCCTCAAAGCCGCAGCTGCCTGGTCTGTAGCTCTT